>JAHBCN010005349.1:0-56170 GCA_019359885.1 Listronotus oregonensis
GAATAAAGACGGTGCAGCAGGAGTTGGAAGTCCTTACTACCGCGAAGTTAGGATGTAGGGTTTCCCAAAAAAAAAAGGCCCGGCCCGTATCTTGGAAATGTTTATCCCCTTGGGGGGGAAAAATATTTTTGGTAAAAGTGGTCAAGAGAAATAGCTGAAAATTATTTTCAGGTTTATGAAATAGCCGCTAGGGGCGTAAATGCAATCTTGAATCTAAAAAAGTAATTTTTCTGTGAATTTTGCTATATTAACCTAACAAAAAATACCTAATTTTTAAATTTGAGGATAATTTAAACCTTTTTTGTTTAACGATTTTTGCTGTATCTCTAAAAATAAAGTGGTAGAGGGTATTTAAAGGTTTCCGTAAAAAACACCCCGTATCTTCAAAACGGCTAAGCCGATTTTAACAAACTTAGGCTGGTTAAAAAGAGCTTTTTTTGGTGTATAAGTGTTATATTATTTAAATTTTTGTTACTTTCACATGTCGCCACCAAAGGGCTTTTTTCGAAATTCCGACAGAAATGGTTAAATTTCTCAAAAAAATTAAATGCATTGGTATTATTATTTTTTTTTTCATATAGTTAATAAAATTTTTAAATTTAAAATCTTTTTTTTACTGTTCTAATTATAGAAAGTTAGGTGCCGAAGGGAATTTGGGTACTTCAAAGATTTTTTCACGATACTATTATCATCAAAGAATATTTACAATAGTATAAATAATAAAATATCTTAAATCTAAAACTACCAATATACCGTTACAACTACAAACCTAACTTTAATAGGTATAACGTACTTTTTTAAAACTAAACATTAAAAGAGATTTATGAACGCTGCTGTACCCAAAATTATTACCCATGACTTGACTCGGTAGTCGTCTACCTGTTAAAATTGACATTTTCTTTGAGGGTAATCCGCCTGTAATTACCAGTGTTATTAAATATACATCAAAAAAGCTTATTTTCTAGTTTTGGTGTTTCCGAATGTGTAAGACATCCTCTTAAGGAACGTTTGTAAAAGCCGATGACAAAAAACCATTAGCGTCGATATGGTTTCTTTCCGTAAAGTATATTTTTTCAGAATTGGTTTATTTCCTAAAAAGGGAAAATCCATTAAAATAAAGAAGTGTTTTAAAAAGTAATTTTATTGGATTGCTTTTTAAAACATGAAAACCTGCCCCTGTAAAAAAAAAAAAACAAAAAAAATACGTTTATAATGTGACCAAAGATAACACTGAACAATAATTCTATTTTGTTAAAATTTTGTGTTTCCTTTTTTCTTATTGTTTTGGGCATTAGATACAAAAAAATACATCAAAGCTGATGAATCTTTATATGTATACAAACTATAAGTTTTGTAACTCTTAATGATTTAAAAGTAATTTTACTTTTAGCTTTTGCCAAATTAATGTTGGGGACCTTTGGGCCCGGTACTGGCACCAACTTTATTTTTTCCTCACAGCAAAATTTTCTTTTCTTTTACGACTAATACCAATTAACGTTTTGCGGACAGCACTACTCGTCCTTTTAATCTTTAATTTCTAAAGTCGGTTCTAAGCTTATTCGGAAAAATAAGAGCGGGGAAAGGCAGATATCTTTTTTATGGGACCTCCAGTTAATATTTCATAGGAAGATCAAACATTTTGTTTAGTTTAATGACGGAAATACACGAACAAGTCAGCCAGTACTTATTCCCTACTTATCTTATAGACGGCTAAGCTCTGCAGAACAAACGCATTTAATATTTTATGCATTTCTTCAAACCAGTGGCATAGCTATCAGAGAGCTAAGGCGGGGCAGTGCACCTGGGCCCCCAAGCTCATGAGGGCTCCTCATACCCTTAAGCTACCATTAAAAAGTTAAATAAATATTATGTTACATGAAGAACTTTTGACTTTTTAGCTCCTTACCACAAAATCTCAACTTGCAACAGGACTTGAAATATGATCACCTAGCTTTAAAAAGTAAAATTTATAGAAAATGTCCCTAACCAATAGCCTTGCACCATAAATCACGATAAGAATTTACCTATCCTTCCTTTACAATCGCCGAAACATTGAAATAATCATTAGGAAATTATGACAGTACAGGGTCTTTGATTATATTTACATAGCATCTAGAGCCTTTATTTTTGAAGATAGAAAAAAAATTTTTTATAAAAGTTGTGTTTTTTTTCATATTATCTTTTAAAATAATTAGTAAATAATTATCGCTTTTAAAAAATGGAAAAAGAAAGGCAAGTTTAACTTTTTTAAATGGAACACCCTGTATATTAAGCGCTACAACGAACAATCTTCTTTTTCTGATTTCAAATATGCATTGATGGTATTTGAGTGAACCATTTTTAAGATATTTTAGCTTAAATTATAAATAAATTGCAAAACAGCTTACCATCAAGAAAGCCATGAAAACAATAAAGTTGTTATGTTGTTGAATTTGGTGAGGGTTTCTCTGGACCAATGCGATTCCTGCTATAGTGAATAAAATTTTATTTACAAATTTTGGATCCTGCTGCATAAGCCTAGATATTTCCAATGCATACTTAGGTCGGTACTGCGTCAGAAAGATTCTGGACGGACATAAATCTATAAGGATGAAATTTGTAAAATTTTAATGTTGAATAGATTTTAAAATCTATTCTATTAGGTTCAAGTGCTGCATGTAAGATTGATATTTCAGGGTTTTCTAAAATTCTTAAAAGTGTTTAGTGCTAGTTCAATAGTAAAAGTAAAATAATTATCCTGGAAAAAATGGAGATAGCTAAATCTTCGTTTTCATTTCGTGCTACGGTCATTTTTTTTAAGCTTTTTGGGTCACTAAACTTTTAACTTTATATTTAATAAAGTCTGTAGATGGTACCCATTGTTAAGGATATAATAAGTGATATTCCTTTTGCACTGTCGTCATATTAATATTATTGCCATTAAAAAGACGCACAATAGCGATTTTTTGTTCTGAATAGCCCATCGACAAAAAAGCAATATAAATTACATATTCTTAATAGTTAAAATCAAAAACTTTAACTTTTTACAATATCAAGACGTCAAATTTATTATAACAACCGCCCCTAAAATACCAACTGCCATATTTTCTTTTTTTTTATTTTAGTCCAAATTCGTGGTTTGGTTTTTAGACTACCAGTCGTACGGCCTCTGGTTTCGAATCTTTTAAATGCCCTATGGGATTTCAGGATATTCGGAAACCTTTCTGCCCACACTAGTGCAGCCTCTCTATCATTCTTTTTGCACATTTCCAAAATTATCAACATGTCAATTTCAACATTACAATAGGGTATTTTCACTCAATTGATATTGAGAATGTTGGCCGTAAAAATTAAAAGTAGAAACACAATTAAGCAAAACCTGCTAAATAACACGGAAAAATACAAACCCCTTATTTTTCTATTTAAGATTTAATTATCATTGTAATTTAAATAGCCCGCCACTCCCCTAACCAATCAAATTCAACATGGATGCCAAGTCTGTTTAGGAACTATCGATATCGACAATCGTTTCGCAAATAATAACAATACACTTTTTTTTCATTTTGAATAAAATAACGGAAATTTACTCGTAAAAACGGTTCATATCAAGGAAAGTTTGGCGATAATAATAACTACAGTAATAAATTAGAATATTTGGAAAGAACACACACTGTTTACAAATTAGAAATTATCAATAAATATTAGAGGTTACAGGTTAAACAGGTTGACATTGACAATATGACAATTGACAGGAAACGCCAACTTTGTAGATGTTGCGCATATCGATATTTGATGACAGGCGTATCGAATAACAAAAAGCTGACAACACAGCAGAAATTCCACCAATTCCACCAAATTTAGGGCCGTGACGTCACGGGCCTACAAAATTCAAACTTAAAATTGATTTTTAAGCCGTTTCCAGAGGCCAAAAAAATCGGGATAAAATATTTTTGGCCTTTATTTTCATGTGGCTTTGCAATAAGCTAATAAAAAAAATCATGAAAAACGGCTATTTGCCATTATGTTTTTTTTTTTAATAAATATTTTAAATCCCATGAACACGTCAAAATTCTTAACTTACTTAAAAAGACATTATGGATTTTTATGAAAACGCGTCTTAGTTTAGTTAAAAGCATTGATTTATTTTTAAATTTATTTAAAATATCTTTTATCACAATTCTGTAATCAGTAGAGCAAGTTTTTTTTTGCCCACAGTCCTGGTTTTTTCGTTTTAAATAAAAACTACATTATTTCATATAAAATATCAAAGTTACAAAAGGAAGTTGGGAGTAACAATACAAAAGTAAAGAATGCAAAATTCTGGCTTTAAATGGTGAACAAAATACAAAATGAAAAAAAAACTCCCCACGGATAAATGGCCATGCAGACCAAAAAAATACATCAAAACAAGCATAAAACATTTTAACTAGGCACAAATTATATTTAAAAATAGCAGCGAAACTACCATGCAAGCCTTTAAAAATGAGTATAGTAATTATTGTTTTAAACGATGCATAGATGGAGAACATAAAATAATTCTTTTAAGATGGTCCATAAAAATTTATTGAATTGTGGTTCTGGTTATTAATATATGTTTTTTTGCAGGTGGAACCAGAGGGCACCTCAGAATTACCGGCAGCTAGCAAATCTTTGTTTCTTGAAAAGGTATACATCTAATTATTACCTTGGTTTTGTTTGATGACTGTTAAATATACACCAATGATGGTAAATAACGATCTTTTTTTAACATAAAACGTACGCTAAAGAAAAATAAACGTCCTGTCAAGACAGCGGCTTTGATGTATAAATATCGATAGAAGGTTAGAACGTATGCTATTACAATATTGCTTTTAACTCACAATTCAAGAAATACCTCCCTATTAAAAGCAGTTAATAACCCAAGTTTTCCTTGCTAAGACTAGAGCCAAGACCTTTTAATTTCACTCGCCTAATGGCTTTTCTTGTAACAAGTTAAATGGAAATAATTTTAAATCACTGTAGACAATTGCTGGTTTCGTCAAGTTTATGGGCTGCTTACAAAATTGTGGTATGTAAGTATGAGCACTCTATTATACATAACCCTAAAAACATTGTCACTAGAGATGTCCCGATAAATGCTTACGATAGTCACATTCAATATCTTTTCTCTATATCTTTTGTTAGTTAGATTCGCTATAATAGTCTTAGATCTTTATGGAGCAGAAGCTGTAGGGAGAGTTTTGTTTCCCTTGGCATTCAACATTGTCATTGGGTTACATATTATCCTGTCTGATGCACACCATTTAGTATGTACTAACCAGAACTAACTAGAACTAACCCTAAAACAGTATTACTAGATGAATGCTTACGACAGTCACATTTAATAACATCTTTCCTTTACTACTTTTTGTAAGTATACCTAACGAATAGTCCTGCACCATAAATCACGATAGGAACTTTACATATCCTTCCTTTACAGTCCCTACAGATCTTTACATTACAGAAGCTGTAGGAAAAGTGTTGTTTCTCTTGGCATTCATACATTACCATTGATTTACATATTATCCTGTCTTGTGCACACTATTTAGTATGTACTAACCCGAACTAACCCTAAAACATTGTCATTAAGGATGTCCTGATGAATGCTTACAATAGTCACATTTAATAAGATCTTTCCTCTGCCATCTTTTATAAGTAAGATTCGCTACAAGTATCTTAGATCTTTACAGTACAGTGCAGAAGCTGTAGAAGGAGTTTTGTTTCTATTGACATTCATACATTGTCATTGATTTATATGTATTTTCTGCTTTATGCACACTATTTAGTATGTACTTCTATGAACAAATATTATTATTTAGTACAAATATTATAAGACCGTAATTTTAAGGTTAGAATAATACTTTTTTTATAAATATGTGTTCTAAAATGCACCTCCTCTAAGCTATAGCCATTTTAAGTTAAGCATAAAAAATATTATTTTAAAATATGGCAAACTGGTAAAAACCAAATTTTGGAAGGACAAAGGTGAGTAAATATTTTGATAATCAAAATTTTTAGTGTACTTTTTTTTTAATTGGGGTACACCAGCAGGTCGGCCATATAAAAAACATAAACTTTTGTATTCATGCTTTTTTAAATGCAGTACAACTTGTGTTAACGGACACCCATTTATATCGGCCACCTGTGCTATCGGCCACTTTTAAGCTAACAAAAATTTACTTTATAGAAAATTCCATATATAAATACCCTTAGATAATGGACACCCTTATAAAACAGCCACGGCCACACAAATCTCAATTTTTATAACCTATTTCAGGTAAATCAACAATTTTATATTAGCCGAAATTTCTTTGGGCTAATTTGTATTTTATTATTTTATAATATAACAATAATATTTATGGCCAGGTTCAAATAGCTATAGGGGCATTATCTTTACATTATATTTTTAGTTGTGTCTTACATCGATAAGAATAAAGTTATCGTGTTTGGAATCGAAAAGTGTTTAATCATGTCCCTAAAACGAAAATTTGAAAATCCCAAATAAATAATATCTTCAGGCATAAAGCTGAACTAAAACGAGAGGAAATTTCCGAAGTCGGGAGGATTTGCAGTAGATCAAGTCTTCTACAATTGACTCTGCAAAGCAAGAGGTAAAAATGTTCCAATATCTGGACCGTTAATTAAACAAAAAGCACTTGAGGCAACAATTTATAAGCGGAAAATTTTGTAGCCTCAAATGGTTGAACAACTGTTACCTAGCAATACTGGCCACCCTTCTATAAAGGCCAATTATTATTAATTTTATGGTGGCCGTTATAGACAAGTTTTACTGTACATTTAACGGTTTTTGGGGAAAATTCTATTGAGTGACAGGGGAGCAACGACGCATTTACAACACTTTTTATGAAAAATCAATCCAGTTTATTTAAAATTTATTATTTACTTAAATTGAATAATTTGTTAACAAATTTATTTCTGCGTTTAAGATTTTTTTATGTACATAAATTTTTAACGAATTCTGTAAAAAAGTAAAGTGCTTCCCCTCCCCCAAAAAAATGTTAACAACGACGACAATGTGGTTATATTTTTTTCTTTAATTTTTAAATATACTTAATTGCTTGCCTCATTCAACGACGGTTCCGATCTCATAAATTGTCCGTTGTGTTAAAAAAATTCAAGAGAGAGAGAGAGAGATTTTTATATGGCTGGCTTATAAAGTAATTCAATTACTTTATAAGTAATCGAATTGGAATTCGTGAAAACCGATTACCAATTACGTGTACATTATCCTTTTAATTGATAAACCAAATACAATTGCCTTTTCCGAAAAGTAATTGAATTAAAGTAATCCAATTACTGAGAAGTAATTGAATACATTTCTTCAATTATTTTAATTTAATAACAGACAGCTCTGGTCGTATCGACAATCTAAAAAAAAAGCATTTTAGAGCTTTAAGATTCTAGTTTTGAGATATTTTGGCCAAAACTTTTCTTGGAGTTGCAATTGTAACGTAATATAAATACGTATATATAAACGTAATATAAATAGTGCCAGTTTTTTATCATGTTTCTCTTTTCATCTTTGCAATAAATATATTTTTTTGTAAATTAAACGAGTTACATTTGGCCATGTTTATTCTGATTTAAAAGATTTACTTCGGACATGGCCAAATTTAACCAGTTTAATTCCGAAGGAAAAAAATTAGTGTTGATTAAAAAATTTAGTCGATTATTATTAGTTCAATGTTCAATGATACACATACACATAACTTTATTACGTGTGGACGAAATCCACTGCCTTTAATAATAACTTTTATCTTTTCAGGTCAGGCAGTCCAACGCAGCATGCCAAAATGGCGACTTTGGTACTGCAGTCGCTTTGTACACGGATGCTTTGCAACTTGATCCCACCAACCATATTTTATATTCCAACAGGTCCGCAGCCCGATTAAAGCAAGGACTATTTTCCCAAGCCCTACAAGATGCCATTACTGCTAGGGATTTATGCCCATCCTGGCCAAAGGCTTATTACAGGTTAGTAGTATAGAAAAATTTAGTTAGAGTATCTTTAATTAAATAAGGGCATTTTTAAAGTAAATAAATTCTTTAAAATCTGGAATAGTTTTTAGTATCTATTTATATTTTTTTAATATTTGATGATAAAAATTATATATGTCGCACTCACATGGCGTAATTGTCCATTTCATGAATTGAATGTCCAGTTCCTGAAGTGGAACCAGATAGTTTAATAATATTTTATTTCACCATCTGGACAATATTTTTGCCCAGTTCATAAAATGGATATACCATTTTTCCACTTAGTAAACCGAGACGGAATTACAGCGTCTGGAATAAAATATCATTCTAATATTTGATATATATATATATATATATATATATATATATATATTTATATATATATATATATATATATATATATATATATATATATATATATATATATATATATTCAACACTATAGAAATACTGTATATTTTTTGTAAAATATCAATTATATTATAATATATATATATTATATATATATATATATATTATATATATATATATAATAATATAAATTATATATATATATATATATATATATATATATATATATATATATATATATATATATATATATATATATATATATATATATATATATATATATATTTATTAATAATAAATGAATGACCCAACATTTTTGGTTATTGTTAAAGTATTAGTTTGTTTTAGTGTGGTTAAATGTTATTTTTCCGTATAGTGTTGATCAAGAAGCGTATAAAAATTATCTTTGATATTAAACATTTTTGCTTTAGTAGTTCAGTATAATGTTCCATGCCATTTAAAACACCGACAACTGATTATTTCACTAAGTGGACAAATGCCAGATACGCAGTACATAAACTGGATGCATTTTGTGTCCAGATGGTGTAATATAGTCTAGTTTTTCTAAGTAGAAAAAATACATATCCATTTCATGAACTGGACATAAAAATTGTCCAGATAGTGAAATAAAATGTTATTACACTGTCTGGTTCCACTTCACGAACTGGACATCCAGTTCACGAAATGGACAACTACGCCAAGTGGGCGCGACATATACATTACTAATGATGTATAAAATTTTAAATGTCTATATTTACAGGCAAGGCGTGGCTCTCCAATGTCTTGGTAGACATGGGGAAGCCTTGGCAGCTTTTAGTCAAGGTCTGGCACAGGACCCATCGTCCCAACAGCTACTGGGTGGATTGGTAGAAGCATCTATTAAGTCACCGTTAAAACACAATCTTGAACCAACTTTCCAGCAGTTAGAGGTTATGAAACTAAACCAAAGTCCTTTTGTATTAATATCAGTTGTCGGACAGGTTAGCTATATTTTTTAAAGTAGTTTGATATATGAACAAATTTATTTAGTACCTGTTAGAATTAATTTGAGCATATTAGTATCAAAGATCTCCTGCACTATATCGAACTATTAATATTTGAGATTTAAGGATATATTTTTTAAGTGTACTCCTTTATTTTATAGGAATTGCTTGCAGCTGGATTATACCACTCAGCAGTAAGTGTCCTGGAATCAGCGTTGAGGATAGGATCTTGTTCCCTTAAATTAAGAGGATCGGTTTTTAGTGCTTTGAGTTCTGCACATTGGGCATTAAATCAGTTAGATAAAGCTATAGGGTAAGTAGGAAAATTGAGAGCATTTTTTTCATTATCTTTGATAATTTATATCTTATTTGTTTAAATTAATGCTTTAGCATTTAATATTTTTACTTTTTTTAAATTCTTACTTTAAGTCCTCTTTTAAGTTAAAAATGTATTATATTCTTATCCCAAGGGTCATTTATGTTGGTGTTACCATAAACTTGTGTGATTTCTAATAAAATAAATATTTGCACCTATAACATAGTTTTGTGTTTTAATAAAAATTAATTATTTAGATACATGCAACAAGATCTTGCCATAGCAAAAAGTCTAGGAGATACGGCCGGTGAATGTAGAGCACATGGCAACTTGGGATCAGCTTATTTTAGCCAAGGTTCCTACAAAGAAGCACTGACTGCTCATAGGTACCAGTTAGTATTGGCTATGAAATGTAAGGTACGAAAAGTCATACTTTTTAAGAGTATAGGTGACTGAGTAAATGCAATAAATTAGTTTTAATTTAATTTAACTTTAACCCATTTTACGCAAACCACTGTGAGGCAGTGGCTTCACTCTGTCTCAATTTCAAATTTTGACTGTCACTGGTAGTATCTTCTACCACACTGTTGGTGTCATCTGCGAAAAGTACTGGATTGTACACAATTGACTTAAAGTGATTAAAATTTTAAAATTATTTAAGGACACTCAAGCCGCTGCCGCAGCACTTACATCTTTAGGCCATGTCTACACAGCTATAGGCGACTACCCCAATGCTTTAGCATCGCACAAGCAATGTGTGCAGCTTGTAAAACAAATGGGTGATAGACTACAAGAATCTAGAGAAATCGGCAACGTTGGTGCCGTGTATATGGCAATGGGTGATTTCGATAGTGCTGTGGATTGTCATACTCAACATTTAAGGATAGCCCGGAGACTTGGCAATCAGGTATATATTGTTCTAATTAAGAACAAGATATTTTTTATTAAATCCCTTTAACATTAAAAGTAACAAACAAGTATCCCATGAGAATTCCAACATAGAGTGTATTTTACAGGTTGAGGAAGCAAGAGCCTATAGTAATCTTGGTTCATGTCACCACTATAAAAGAAATTTTGCTCAAGCCGTCCTTTACCATGAAAAAGTGCTAAGGCTGGCCCAGGCTATAGGGGACAAGTAAGTAAATTGTATATATGAACTTTATTGTTGTGTCGGTTTCATTTATTACAAACTATTCTTTGGGTTACTCTTCAGATTTGCAAGAAGGGACCGCTTCGGTCTAGGTCCCAGGGTGTAAACTTGTGCTTTTACAAATTTTACAGATCGATTGACTTTCACTAACTTGCAGATAACCTAAAAAAGAAGCTTAAAAAATCCAATTTGCAAAAAATATCAACGTTTTGGTGACAAGTCTATCACCGATTTTAAAATAAAAAATAAACCTAAAAATGTAGATTAAAGAATATTTAAAATTAAAATAATTTAAAATTTGCTTTTAAAAATGCTGCTCTCAGTACTTCCCAAATTCATGACGTTAAGTAGTAAATGACAAATTAATTTGTTAAAACATTTATTAATTTCAAAAATATTTGTGGTACTAAATGCAGTAGATGCTGTAAAAAGTTTATGTTAAAAAGATAGGTTTCAAATTAAAATATTGTTTATAGATCTGTGGAAGCAAGAGCATATGCCGGTCTGGGTCATGCTTCAAGGTGTGCTGGTGATTATGTCCAAGCTAAGCAATGGCACGAAAGGCAACTAGATGTCGCATTGGCAACCAGGGATAAAATTGGAGAAGGAAGAGCATGTAGTAACTTAGGAATTGTTTACCAGCTACTAGGTAAGTACAATATTATTTTAATAAAGTCGTACGCAGAAGAAAAGAAATATATCCGATATGCAAACTGTGGCCCAAAATATCCCATGTTTTTTTGGCCCCAATATTTCGTCAACGCTTTATTAACTTATTAAATAATTTACTGAAATATTATATAAAGAAAAGGGCAAAATATAACGGATTTAAAAAAAGGTGGTCCTTACAAACCAACAGTTGAAAAGTATTTTACAAACATTCTTTTGTTATACCCAGGCAATCATAAATTACCTGGTTATAATAAAATAAATTATTTTGACGATTGCTTATTTATGAATATTATTAACGTATACGAAATAATGAATTTAAATATTTTATAATATTATTAATGAAGTATTAAAACGCCTAATATCTTGAGCATTTTTATTTAGAAGTATGTTTACCATTCTCTACTCTGTTAAATAGTACATTTTAATTATTATTAATTAAAAAATGTTGTACTTATACAAATTGTACTAGTTTTGAAGCAGTTTACCATTGTTAATTTAAGGTTTATCAACTTTTTTCTAATTTAAAACGGCTTAGACAAATAGGAAACTATCTTTACTAGTTTCTTTAATTTATTTTAATAACAGTAGCGGGGAAACGTTAATCGTACGCATCCCCACCACAAGTTGTTGCCGACAGACTCTGCTGTCAACTAAATCGTACCTAGGATTGTTGTTAATTTAGACAATAGAATACACTAAACAAACAAGTTTTATCTACAATAATTTATGACTGATTACACCACAATATTTTGGTGATACTCCTATGGGCGTATCAACGATCAATTCAAATATTAAAAAAATATATTGTAAGATACGTTTTTTTCTTGACAAATTAGTTAATTTAGTTCACATTTAAAAATTATTAGTAAAAGAAAAGAAAGGTTTAAAATCAATCTTTCACCTGGCACTGATTGCCTTAATTATTTTGTCAAAAGGAAGATTCAATTTGTAAAAATGTGAAAGTTGAACATTGAACAAAAAAAAAGCGACAACCTTTTTAATTGAATTTAACAAAAATTAATTGAACTTTACTAGAAATTAAGATGCCTTCAGGAGCTTAAAAAACGTAATTCTATTAACAGTACGACACAAATTGTAATTGGTATTTGTTCACTATAGAAATTGGAAAGCTTAATGTCAATTAAGAAATTATTGAAAGTTTTAGAACACCCGGTATCAATTCTTTACCCACTGTCTCTGCAATACATTTACATTTTTACCTTGATTACTGCTACTCTGTTGCAATTACCAGTCACTAATTCACCTTTCCTTTTATCACTACTAATTTTCAGTCACGCCTGGGTCAAATTTTTCATAATCAGCTTGATCACACTGTGTTTAATCCTTTACTTTGCGTAGAATATGTTTAATTTGATTCAAGACAGAACTATCTGACTAATTATAATTAGTTACAATATGTACATACCTTTGTACAAGAACTTTACTTTTATACTGAAGAGTAATACCACAATTTTTTTTGACTTGCAATAAGAAAGTAGCATTTTTACTACAATGAAAACCTGATATTTTCATCAAAATTGAAAAAAGAACAAACATTCGGTACTTCGCCCAAAATACGAGAAAAATTTTGGACCGCGGCTTTGCAAGCGAAAATCGATGTTCTACTACTGAACTGAGAAATTAGAATACTTCGGCAATTTTCCCGAAATGTGAGCACACATTGCTTTGCAAACGAAAGACAATTTCTTACTACTGGCTTTACGCCTTGAGAGCCTCTGAGAACTGTCGTACGACCTTCGATGCGATCCACTTCATTGATTCACTTACTTGACGCGCGCCTGACGTACTCTTTACGTCTGCACTACCCTTTCACGTTCGAGCTCCCATTGGCTGTGTCGACCTGCCACGCATTTCGGTTCACGGAAGCATGTCGAGGTGTTCGCGTTGCATAGCGACGGGCTGTTTTCTTTGGTTTCCTAATTTTGGATCAAAAGCGGAGTTTTGAGAATTAATTGTCTGTTTCGGTGTGTGGAATTTAATAAAACGCCGTTGTCACGTTTATTTAGGAGATTTATTGATTAATTTTTAAATTTTTACCCTGTCTTTCAATACATTTAGATTTTTCCTTGATTACTGCTGCTCTGTTGCAATTACCAGTCACTAATTCATCTTTCCTTTTATCACTACTAATTTTCAGTCATGCCTAGGTCAAATTTTTCACAATCAGCTTGATTACACTTTGTTTAATTCTTCACTTTACGTAGAATATGTTTAATTTGATTCAACACAGAACTATCTGACTAATTATACTTTTTTTGACTAACAATAAGGAAGTAGCATTTTTACTACAATGGAAATCTGATATTTCCATTAAAATAAAAAAGAGAACAAACACTTTGGTACTCCGCCCGAAATGCAAGAAGAAAATTTCAGACCGCGGCTTTTGCGAGCAAAAATCGAAGTTCTACTACTGAACTGAGAAATTAGAATATATGTGTAAAATTTAATAAAGCGTTGTTGTCACATTTATTTAGGAGATTTACTTATTAATTTTTAGATTTTTAATATTTTATTAAGAATTAGAAGGAAACTTAACTGACTTTGGGCTATTAAAAAATAGCTTCCAAGTTGCAAAAAGTGTTTCTGCAACAACCAGCCAAATTAATCATATTCGGAAAAAGGCTAATCGATGCAAAAAATTCGTTAGCAAATGAAATGACAAAAGTTGTGCCCTTACATCGGTACTACATAATATGTTATATTATATGAACAGTCTTATTACAAGTGTATACTTGTTGCTTAGGTGAATACGACGCAGCATTAAAGTTACATCAAGCACATTTATCAATAGCAAGAAGTTTACAAGACCGTGCTGGTATGGGTAGAGCATATGGTAATATAGGAAATGCTTATTCTGCAGCTGGATTTTACGATTCAGCTATTAAATATCATAAACAAGAGCTAACAATAAGCAAGGTAAACATATTAACACATGGTAAAAGTATTTAAAGATGTTTAACATTTTTTTAATTATAAAATTAATTATCTCTTTTAACAACAAAGTAATTATTCTTAATATAATTATTAACATAAGCATAAATTATTATTTTTGATTGCATAAAGCAAGTTAAAGCTATGTTTAAAATATACATAAGTTATTCCAAAGTCTATTTAAAAATTAACAGGAACTTGACATAATTGTGAAATACGTTATGTTTCTTAGAAGATTTCTTACAATTTTTATATAACCGTAAATATATATAATACATAAGTAGGTTTTTTTAATATTTATGATTGTTGTATTGCAGTTTAATAACCCTTAAATATTTATTAGCTGTTTAATATTTCAGGAAGTCCATGATAGAAGTTCTGAAGCTAGTACGCATGGAAACCTAGCGGTTGCTTACCAAGCACTGGGAGCTCATGATATGGCATTACTACACTATAGAGCCCATTTAGGTAATCTTAATTTGAAACCTATAGGTCAACCTTATTTAAATATGAATTATCAATTATATACCTAATATTCATAACAACCTTAGAAACAAAATTAAATGGTAAATATGATTTTGACTTAAATGAAATACTTATGCTTATAGGAATAGCAAGAGAATTAAAAGATACAGCCGGTGAAGCCTGTGCTCTGTTAAATCTGGCCAACTGTCTGAGTTCCAGATCGGAATTTGCTGAAGCCATTCCATATTACGAACAGTACCTGATGTTATCCCAAGAATTGTCTGATGTGGAGGGAGAAGCCAAAGCCTGTCACTTTTTAGGTAACTTCCTACTAAACTACAGCTTTATTTATGTACCTTATTCAAAAATTATTATGTTCTTATAAATGTTCTAATAATTTCATAAGTTTGTAATAATTTTAGGTTATGTCCATTACTGCATAGGGAATTACAGGGAAGCAGTACGATACTACGATCAAGACTTAGCTTTAGCTAAGGACCTTCAAGATAAAATGAACATGGGCAGGGCCTACTGCAATTTAGGCTTGGCTCATTTTGCCCTTAATCAGTTTGATACATCTTTAGAATGTCAAAAGTACTTCTTAGCTATAGCACATATGACTAATAATTCTGCAGGTTTGTACCAACGTATGCCTATCCAGTTTGTTTTTAAATATTTTTTTATACAATCACAACCAGTTTATTTTAGCATAATAATTTTATCTGCTTTCCTTTTTAGGAAAATTTAGAGCATTTGGAAATATAGGTGACGTTCTCATAAAAATAGGTGAGACAGAGGAGGCAGTTAAGATGTATCATAGACAATTAGCTTTAGCACGGAGTAGTAGAGATAGAAATATGGAAGCTGCAGCTTGTGGAGCTTTGGGTACAGCTCACAGGTTGCTAAAAAGACTGGATAAAGCTTTAGGTATATAATATTACACGTATTAGTTACAACATTCTTAAAAATACTACCGTTAAAAATAAATAGTTTTTTTTTCTGCTAGAAATACCCATATTTTGATTTATCTGCAATCCTTCAGGTTATCACACACAAGAACTTACTCTCAGGCAAGAAATGTCTGAATTGGCAGGAGAATGTAGAGCCCATGGACACTTGGGAGCTGTTCACATGGCACTGGGAAATTATACTCATGCTGTTAAATGCTACCAAGAACAACTAGAAAGGGCGCAGGAACTGCAAGACTGCGCTGTTGAAGCTCAAGCCTATGGAAATTTAGGAATTGCAAGGTAAACATAGGCACTTTAATTTTTACAAATTTTAAATAGGTTACTTTTTTAAATCTTGTTATGTATTATAGACTGAACATGGCTCACTATGAGGATGCCATTGGCTACTTCGAACAGCAGCTAGCTACTTTAGAACGACTGAGTACTTCTACAGCTCAGTTAGATAAAGGAAGAGCTTTCGGTAGCTTAGGAGATTGTTATGATGCTTTAGGAGATCCCGAGGAGGCTGCCAAGTGTCATGAGCAATATTTGTCTATAGCATTAAAATTAAAAAGTCCCCGGGATCAGGAGAGGGCCTATAGAGGACTAGGTAAACAGATTAAATATTTAAAAGAACAAAAAACAAAACTAAATCCTTATCGTCAGGATGTCTTCTAATATACCGCCTTTATTTTTAAGGACAATCCCAGAGATCTTTAGGTAATCTTCAACAAGCTTTAGTCTGTTTGGAAAAAAGATTGGTAGTATCTCATGAGCTAGGAAGTCCAGAAGCAAAGGCAGCTGCTTATGGAGAATTAGGGCACCTTCACGCTACTCTGGGCAACTTAGAGCAGGCTGTATCGTGTTTAGATCACCAGAAAAATATTGCAAGAGATTTAAGTATGTATTACCAGTATAGACAGCCTTTTAAAATCTTATCTTTTTTGTGTTTTACTAAATAATACTATTTATACAAATTTTAGATGACAAAATAATGGAATCAGAAGCATTATGTGGCCTAGGCAACGTTTATCATCAAATGGGCGAGTACACTACAGCTCTTAAGTATCACCAAAATGATTTAGAAATAGCTGAACAATTGGATATGCCTAGCCTACAAAGTAGAGCTTGTGGAAATATAGGTATAAGAATTGGGATCAAAGAATTAAAAATTGTTTTTCTTGTATTTTATATTTTAGGTTAATAAAATAATAATTTGTTGTTATTTGCTTATAATAGCAAATAAAAACTTGAGCAAAAACCATTTTTTTTGCAGGAAATGTATACGAAGCCTTAGCCAATTTAGATCAAGCTGTTCGATATCAGGAACAACACCTATCTATAGCAATGAGTACGAATGACCAAATAGCAAAAACTTTAGCATATAGTTCTTTGGGAAGAGTCCATCAGCTTTTAGGAAATAGAGCACAAGCTATTGCTTACCTCACACAAGGTCTCTGTATAGCTGAAGCACTGGGAAGAAGAGATGAAGAGGTAAATTTATAAAGGCAATTGTAATTTTTTATCATGGAAAATTTATAATTTTTTACTAATGTGTTTTTGGGTTTTAAAGATAAAGTTTTTAGTTTGGTTAATGTTTATATTATATAATGAATCAAATGTTGTTTGAAAGTCTAGATAAAGTTATTATATATCTGATAAGATTCGAACCTATAACTAACGTTTTAACCAGCTGCTCTAGAGAGACAGTATAACGATTTTACGACCAATCCCTGCATATCAAAATTATGTTAAAAAGATACAAACATATATTTTAAAGAAAAACGAAAGCAATATACTGGTAAATGAAAATACTGTGTTAAATAACTTTGTACAAAGTAATTTTTACATAGCTTTTATTACATCTGATTTCTGAATCATTTACATAGTCAAATTATAAAAAAATGAATCGCACTTTCTTAGAATTTCAACCAATAATAGATTTGACAGTGACACACATAATTCCTTTAATTTGAACAAAAACAAATAACGATCAATACTCGCATACTCGACGTACTTAGTTTTGAACGTCAGAGAAATAAAACCTCACTTTATAAATAATAATTGTGTTAATTAGGTTGTAAATGCAATTGCCTGTACACGAGCCAAACAGGAAAAAATCTGTATTATTGAAAAAGAACATAAGCACTTTTACTTGATTAGTGAAGCAAGTTCAAAGCACTTTTTAGAATTGGGTTACTTGTTCTGTGATGTGATGACAATTATTTTTTTTTATTTTAATAAAAAGTAAAAACTCAATATCTTAAAATTAACAGACCTCGCAATGATTTTGTAAAACGATCAAAGAGGCCCAAGAAATTCCATGTAATTAGAGTTTTATTATAAAAATGTACAGATCTCTAACTTTTAGCCTTATTACTGGGTTCCCCATAATAGACTACCTATTTTGATACAGGGTGGCCGGCCATATTTTGACCCATTTTAATCGAGAATAACTTTGGAACAAATAAAGGTATCAAGATGCGGTTTTTGCAGATGCACTTATATTTCTTTAAAGTTTATTCTCATCCTTCGATTTTATTGTGACATTCCATTAGCTCAAAAACAAAATGGCCGATTTTCCATTATAGACAACTATGTTATTTTAAATGGAACACCCTGTATATGTTTCTATATTTTCAAAATTTAATCTTTTCCCTTAAAAAAATGTAACACAAGCTATGGTTATCTCAAAAAACAACGTATTTATTGACCTTCGAAAAATTGACTGCATGTCGACCAACAATATTATTTAACAATTAAAATTTGCTTCATATGTTACAAAAAAAAAGGATCGCCAAAGGTTTAGGTTATTCACAAAATAATAGTTACAATAAGGTTACATTACTTTTTAAAAAACTACTGTAAATGTTGAAAATGCCTTCCGCCGACTTCGACGCACTTATTTAAATTCGAAAAAAACTTATTAAAACTATTGACTAAAAATTCTTCAGGAATATTTTCTATTATGTTTCGGATATTAATTTTTAATTGCTCTAAATTTTGGGGAAGTGGACTATAACACCTCTCTTTCACATATCCCCACAGAAAAAAATCTGGAACAGTCAAATCTGGTGAACGAGGTGGCCAGGAAATAGGGCCTCCTCTTCCAATCCACCGGTTTCCAAAAACGTTGGTCAGTGAATCCTTGGTAATGTTAGCATAATGTGGTGTAGCCCCATCTTGTTGAAAATAGATGAAATTCAATAGATTTTTCTTCTTGCAATTGGGGATAAAAAATATTTCCAGCATATCAACGTAAGTCCAAGAGGTTACAGTTTGTTCATGAAAAAAAATGGCCCATAAATTTTTTCCTTTGACATACCACACTAGACTGTGACTTTGGGCGAATCTCTAACGTGTTCGTTATATTGTCGAGGATTTTCTGTTGCCCAAAACCTGCAGTTATGCTTATTTACTTTTCCATTGAGGTGAAATGTGGCTTCGTCTGACATTATTAGTCTATCCAAAAAATGTATATTATTCCTTACTAAATTTTGAATTCTCTGGCAAAATTCCACCCTTTGTGGAAAATAAGTTTCTTTTATTTCTTGTAACATTTGAATTTTGTATGGCTTTAATTTAAGTTCTTTTTCATGATTTCTTGTACTGTAGTTTTAGGAATATGGACTGAACTTGAGATTTTTCTTGTTGACAATGTTGGATCTTCCTGAGTTATCTCCAGAATTTGTAACGTTTTATTTAGCAAATTCTCATTGTTTACTAATTTCTTTTTACGGGCTAAAGATCCAGTACTCCAGAATTTTCTGTACCAGATTTTAATTGAATTTTTTGTGGGTGGAGCTTTATTAAACATGTTTCTAAATCTTCGCTGGGTTTCTTTTACTGATTTGGTTTCGGCAAACATAATAACACATTTTCCTTTTTCGCTTAACGAGAACATTTTGCGCTTCCTAATTAAAATAACTGTCAAAAATGACCAACAATGGCTGACAATGAGGCTTGTTGCTGTTATGGAAACGAGATAACTTTGTTTCCACAGGCGACTTTTCAAAAATCCTTTTAAAATAATATTCCTATTCGACATACAGTCAATTCTTTGGAGGTCAATAAATGCGTTATTTTTAAGATAACCATAGCTGTGTTACATTTTTTAAAGGGGAAAGATTAAATTTTAAAAATATTGAAACATATACAGGGTGTTCCATTTAAAATAACAAAGTTGTCCTATATCGGAAAATCGGCCATTTTGTTTTTGGCAATGGAATGTCACATAAAAATGGTAAAGATACGAGAATAAACTTTAAAAAAATAAGTATATTTGCGAAAACCGCATCTTGATATCTTTATTTGTTCAAAAGTTATTCGCGATCAAAATGGGTCAAAATATGGACGGCCACCCTGTATTAAAATAAATTCGATATAAAATAAGTCAATACGTTTTTTTATATTATTATCTTCTATGGCCTTTGGGATTTGAATCAACATATTTTTAATCGCGTAGGCACCTGACACAAAACTAGGAAAAATTGATTTTCGTAAAAGGTCATTTTTCTAATAAAGCATTGTTAGGTTTTAACAGATAATTTAATGTTTTGCTTTAATTCTCATGGATTATCCAGTTTAATAACGAGTTTTTTTGCGTAAAAACATAAAGAGTAACTTAATAGAAGAAGATGAAGTGACAGTACATACCTAAAAACTCTAAAAAAGTTCTGCGAGAAGTGTTTAATAGCCGACTCATTTCACTATTTGGGGATTTAAATTGGCTTTTAAGATCCCCGGACTTAACTGCACTAGACTTTTTCTGTGGGGCTATTTAAAGTCAAAAGTTTTTGCAACTCGTCCAGAAAACATCCAAGATCCTAAAGTCCGAATTCTTAAAGGGGTTCGGTGAATAGATCAGGTTTTCCTTCATCGTGTAATTGGGTGTAATAAAATGTTAGTTATATTAAGATTCAACAATTTTACTAAGCAATTAAAATGGGTAGTCTATTATGGGGAACCCTGTATAAATAGTAGTTTTGCTCATTTAATTAAAAAAATTAATAGTTCTCTGAAACTGCAGCCATAATATTTTTAAAAAATATAGTGCTAAAAAAAAGTATCTGGGTTTAATTAACTACTTTAATATTATGTTATTATGTACTATCACAAAATAACGGACTGATCAACATAGTAATCAAAACATTAACAAAAAAAACTAAAAGTTTAAATTTAAGTCTCGAAATAATAAGTTGACATTTTAATAAATTATACTGATACTAAAGCACATTTTTTAGGCTAAAATAAGGAACAGATTAGGACTAGCGCTTTATGCAAATGGGGATCTAGATGGAGCTCAAAAACAACTTGAAGCTGCTACCAATATACTAGAAAGTATTCGAAGAGAAATTAGAAATAGTTCCGAATACAAGCTCTCCTTGTTTGAATTGCAGTCTTCTAGTTATCAAGTCTTACAAAGAGTATTAGTTTGTAAGTTATAATGAATACAGTTTTGTACCAAGAATAGTCTAGAATTTTTGTTGACTAATTTGTACGGGGCTATCCAACGAGGACTCCATATTAATCTGTCAGGTGTTTATGACGCGATACACATTTTTTTCGAATTAAACGTGCAGAAAAAACGTTTTTTAGTTAAAAATATGCTCAAAAATAGCTCAAAAGATGTACGAGGAATCGGATAATCACATAAAAAACATGGCATTCTACCTTAAAATATATCAAAATGATCCCTAACAGTTTTATTTTATATTTTTTTTTTAAATAACAATTTTCGGATTCGGCGGAAAAATTATATAAGATGGCCACTTCCATTTTTTTTATAAAACTACAGGTAGAGTCAAAAAAGGGGCCCGTCCAGTCTTCATTGGATAACCCTGTTCAGAACTAGTAAGCTAATTATTTTTTATTTTAAGGCCTAAACAGAACCGACGAAGCATTGGTAATAGCGGAAAGAGGAAGAAATAGAGCATTTGTTGATCTTTTGTTAGAAAGACAAGGGCTTAATAACCAAAAATCAAAAAGTAAGGGCAGCAGAACTGATATTTTAGGTATAAGTACCTTGGATCACCTTAAAGACATTGTTAATAGGCAGAGGGCTGCTGCCTTATACTATAGTATTGCTGCTGGATATTTATACGCATGGTTAATTTTACCAACAAAAGGTAAGATTAGGTGGGACCATTTCTTTAAGTTAACACTTGATAAAAAAGTCCATATTTTTATGTTTTAGACATTGATTTTTGTTTTAGGGGTGGTTAAATTTCATTCTGCGCCTCTTATGGAAAGCCAAGATTCTCCAGATAATTGTGACAATACTGATCCAGTTCCAAGCGGTACTGGCTTATTAGAAAAATTAGTTACATCCGTCAGAGATAGTCTTGGCCTAGAATTGAGCCCCTGTACTACAATAGCGGAAGATCAGTATTTAGATGATAATCTGTCAGAAAGAACAGGTACGTAAAATGTATAAACAAAAAAATGTTAATAATTATGTCGAAAAGAGCCTTTTTTATAACAATGTTTTAATTTCATTTAAAGAAAATTAACGGAAACTTGTCCTACCATCAAATATTTTGTAGGTTTTCTTCGAATGGTCAACAGACATCATCTTATGAATTCAAGTAACTACTCTTTAAGTTCCTTGTTTTCTTTGGGGAGCGTAGGAGGATCTGTAGCATCTTTACAGGGAAGTACTAGATCCAATTCCAGTGCTCAAGGGTCCATAAAAGTTTCAAGAAGGCAGTCCTGGAAGGGCCCTAGTTGTTTACATGCACTGTACACGTTGCTGCTACAGCCATTTGAAGAGTATTTACCATCAAAGGGTAAGTACAATTTGAAAATATTTAAAAAATGTTCCGAATGTCTAAAATTTTAATAATTTTAATAATTTGTTGAAAATAATGTGTTTTAGCATCAAGTTGCAAAAATGCAGCCAACAAAAGAGAACTTATTCTAGTCTTAGAAGGTGACTTATATCTGGTGCCCTTTCCGGTACTTAGATCTGCCAATGAGAATTCTGAATACCTTTGTGAACGGTTTTCTTTGTTGGTAGTACCAAATTTAATGTCACTGAAATCAGGAAGAACGCGAAAACAAGACTCAGACCAAGCAGTAAGTACCGCTTAATATATTTAAAAAAAAACTTAAAATGGCTTTTATTTTAAATACCAAAAAATATAATTAAAAAAAAATATCTTAAATGAAGAAAAGAGGTGAAAAAATGTTAATGTAAAGATCATTAAGCAAAAACCTGAAGCTGTCCCAAAACCTACATTTTAAGTAATGCAAAAAACCTTTTTTAACAAGAAAAATCTTTCTTACAGGTTAGAAGTCTTATAGTTGGTAACCCCAAAATACCTCCAGCTGTCACCGATCAGTGGGGTTGGAAAGATATCCCTCAAGCCGAACAAGAAGCAACTATGGTTGCAGAACTCCTTCAGACACAAGTGTTGCTAGGAAGTAGTGCAACGAGAGAGCAAGTTTTGGCCCAGATACAAGATGCAGAATGCGTACATTTTGCTACGCATGTTTCATGGAAGTTGTCCAGTTTGGTACTGAGTCCAGCAGAGGTAAAATATTAACATTTTTTTATGTAAAAAAAACAGAAACATCTGGGGTTTTGCTATACGTAACATGTATTCAAAAACGGGATTCTTCAGTTTAGTATAAAATCCTTTTTGTATTGGGACTTTGTTTTAGTTGGTATTTCAAGGGGCGTATACCATGTACAGAGTGTTGATATACCTTTATAAAGGAATCCTTAATGCTTACCGATATTTAAAAATATTGCAAGAGGTTATTCCGAAACTGGTTAATAATATTCCTTTAGCTCATTTGGAGAATATCCACTTTCAGCAGGGCGGCACAGCGCGCCCATACAGCCGTTTTGTTTGCATTTCAAATTTTACAACGAAACATATTCTAAATATTCTACGGGGAATGTTCAGATGTAAATTTTTGTGTCAGGAAGAACGGTAATCAGCTCAATCAATTTTTGTAAAGTATTATGTTATTGACCTGATCTTTAGAAAAAATTGTATATAGTTTTAAATTTGTGAAAACTTTATTTGAATGGTACATATAAACGCTTCTCTATGTTGTTATTTGAAATAGCATAATGACTTAAAGTGTATTGTGTTACTTGTGTTTGGGCATTTTGGAAATAAATATTTTTTAAAATTTGTTTCTATAATTGCATATAGGACGATTTATTGACGACCCAAAATAAAAATAACATTGCTTTTTAAATTTTGCTCCTTAAAATAAAAGATAAAAACTATTATATATTTTTAAGAAGCTTTAAAAATACAATCTAATTAAAAAAACGTATGGGGTGTCCTATTAAAAAATTTTTTACCGAAACCTGGTACAACTTCAATAAATTGGACTGCATTAAATTTCTTTTCAAAAATATTTTTTGTTTTACTACTTTTTACAAAAATAATAATCAATCAATAAACTTTCGTTGAAAACTAAACAACACATTCCGTCAAATGTTTTTCAAATCAGAGCGTTCTTATAAATTTTCGTTTGACACTTGTCATTTTATTACAAGAGGTTCGTTCAATTTCGCACTCTTTACCAAAACCCGCCCAAGTCACTGAATTCTACGTAAAAATCTTTATCTAATTCCATTTGTTACAGCAATTGGCAAGTTCTTTAAATCCCCCCTTATCTCCAAAATAAAGATGCCATACGAAATTGTAAACACCACTTTTCATTTCATGAAAAATAAGCATGGCATTGTGAAAACCCCAACCCTATTTTTTACTAATACACCAGAAAACCTGCAAAAGCATCAACAATTGGTACATATGTAGGGTGAAATTGAGAAAAAATTCCGACTAATACATTTACAATGATTGTAAATTGATTATTTTATACAGATACAAAAATATGCATTTTATGCACTAAAAGTTGTTATTTATAATGAAAAATATCGAAAATTCTTAAGCTACCTCGTAGTTTTTATAATGCCCATGATAGTAATGGTGGTATAGATCCAATATGACATCTAAAGCTAGGAAAAAATTATGTTAAACCTTAAAAAATTTTAAAAGATACTTAAATATTGTTTTTTAGGTACTGGATCAGTCCCCAACGAAACGACTTTATTTAACGGATAACTCTGAAGAAGACGAACATACCGATGTATCGATAAGTGCAGAATTACCACCTCTTTCAGAATTTCTGCTGAGCGCAGCTGATATTCTATCTTTAAAATTATCTGCAAAATTAGTAGTGGTAAGTAGACCACCATTAGTCCTTCATATAAAAAATTAATTGCTTTTTTATAGAAATAATTAAATTAAACTTACATTTTTAGGTAAGTTCCTCGCATACCAGAGATCAACAGGGCTGGGCTACCTCGGACGGCTTGGTGGCGTTGGTTCGAGCTTTATTAGCCGCTGGTGCACAAGCAGTTCTTGTATCTTTATGGCCAGTTCCCGACACTGCAACAAAGATTCTTTTAAGGTACTGAAAAATTAAAAAAATATATTTTGTTTTACTATTTGGGATATTAAAAATATTCACAAATTAATCAGCGTCAGAGTCACTCTATCATCTTAAAGCTCCAAGTCGTGACTTGTACTCCATGTCCATATACTAAACCATGGGGGTAATAAGTTTTTCTACGACTGCTATGAAAAATGTCTAAAAACGCTCGTCAAACAGGATCTGAAAATGACTAGTTTCACATGATGTATGATACTACTGTATGCATTCTTTTCACATAGGTTGGGTCTGGTTTGGCCAAAATGATGGATAAACAGCACGAATGTCACAAAAATTTGAATCAAGTAGGTCGTGATTTTCGGTTGCCTGATTACACTTATTTTAATTTCAACCTGTCAAAAGTATTGTTGGAAAAATTATCTTTTGCTGTGTAAAAATGGAGAGTGATAGTGAATTTGAATGTACACCAGCCTAATTATGAATTGTAATTTTATTGCTAAAGTTAACATCTTCCTTCTACTAAAACTAATATACATAAGCCTTTTGTAAGTTTCTTGGTACTATTGCAAAATTTTACTGTTCCTTGGACTTTAGTAGCTTAATATTATACCATAACAAGTAACACACTTTATACTGTCTGTCTAGAGTTTCGAGCTATTACTAAAGTCATAGGAAGTACTAAATTTTAAATAATATTTTGTGGTGTAATAGGGTCAACCAATATTCTTTTGTAATTTTTTATTTGTTAATAGAATACATACTAAACCTATATATCTTGACGGAGGCTACTACTCTTAAAATCCTTAACTTAAAACATGATTTTTTAAGTAAAAGTAGTGTTCTTTGTTACTACAACCATGAACAGTGTAGTTTTTAAACATTTGTTCGTTTTACTAATAATAATAAAGGTAACTTATTCCGTAAACTTTAGGTAACATGATATTTACCGTAAGACATGACTTATATTACTAACTTATTTTTTTAAAAAGATTGTTCTACTAAAGTTACAGGAACAAACATATTATTTAAAATTATCTATTTTGTGATATATTATTAGATACACATATGCCTATGTCTTTTGTAGAGTTACCTTAAACTTTAGTAATATGGTTTACTTAAAGTAGGGTTTTAACATTAATATGCTTTCTATTCAACCGCCACTAATCTTACTACAATTTAAGTAAATATATTTTTTATTACATTTTATATTGTCATATGAAAAGATTATTAAATAATAATATAATGAGTTTGAACCATAATTTTACTCACGAATTCTAGAAGGGTGTGGCAGCAACTATTACTCGTAAGCAAACTGTCAAAACAATAATTCATGCAAAAGATTGTCACAAATTTCTATATTTACAATGGACAATATTTACAAAAAGTATTGCTTGTGTAAATTTTGCGAGAGTTTCGAAGAAATAGATAAACAACACTGTAACTTGCCACTTTTAAAATATTTAGTAAAGAACGCTGGTATAGATCTATTGGAAAATAACCTGTTTAAAAAGATGCAAGAAACTCCTGTTTTCATGCAACCATCGTTAAACCGCGTGAGGAATACAAAAAGAAATAAAATAGTATCCAAGTACTATTTGTACGTTCTTAAACATCGAAATTTTATGGTCAGTACTAGCGAAGTTCCGAGTCCTACCTATTCGCCTATCAAACGAGATGTGTTCCAAGAATACCATGAAATACTAAATGTTTTATTAAAAACACAATAAGGAATATATCTGTTGTTTTTTAATTATTTGTTGAATTTATTTCATAAAATTCCTAATTTAGGAAACGATGCAATAAGTGTGTTTTTTTTTAAATAATTCATAAATAATTCGTTAATGTCAACCTCGTTAGTGTCAACCAGTCAAAAATATTATATTTTCTGTCATTACTTTTGACATAAGGGTGTGAAAACTTTTTACACGGCGTATGAAAAATTTTCACACAGTCCTGTCAAAAGTTAAAAGATTAAAAATAATAAAAATCGCATATTAATTCTTATTTTCTGCAGTCGTAGAAAAGGTATCGTGTGCAACACGTTTAAAACTGACTCTTTGCACACTCGTATGACTTACACACCTCATACTCGTGTGCAAAGAATCTTTTGCAAAACTTGTTGCACAATATACTATTACCACATTTGTATTCATTTTATGCTTACAAATATATTTTAAGTAACAATTTTTTTGGCAAAACTGTTGAAGTCAATTGTTGAAAAATATTTTCGTAGTTTTTTTAAGTGTAAAAGTTTTATTCGTTTTTCTACAGAAGCTCAATGACATGACTTTGATATGTTTAATCTTTCTCAACTATACTTACTTTAGCAACTATTTTAGGGCATTCTATTCCGCGATGTTGCAAGGAACAAGAGCAGCAAAGGCTTTGAGTGAGGCAATGCAAACTGTTCAACACACAAAACATTTTGCGCATCCAGCCAACTGGGCTGGTTTTGTATTGATAGGATTGAATGTTCGTTTATCCAACAAGGTATGTTTTAAATATTTTAATAATTTATACATTTTAATATTGTTAATATTTTTTAAGGTTGCATTAATGGGTCAAGCACTATGCGAATTATTACAAGTTCCTGATAAGTGTAGAGATGCTTTAAGAGTGACACTTCATCTGGTCGAAAAAAGTTTACAAAGAATCCATCGGGGGCAAAAGAACGCTATGTATACAACGCAGAAGTCCATCGAAAACAAGGTAAACATTTGTGATTTGTGGTGATTGTGATAAATTAATTTAAAAAAAATAGCATAATTTCATTTTCTTGTAGAAGGCCAGAACTTCTTAATTCGTAGCTTAGCAGTAAATACTGTTGATGGCTGGTTCTGCTACTTAAAATTATATTTTTTTTCTACCTATAATATCCATAAATTCATTTTCTAAATTAAAACCGCAAAATTGGCAACCAGACACAGGTTTTTTACGTGCAATATGTTTTATTTTAGGTTGGTGCTCTAACTGGTTGGAAAGAACTTCTTATGTCGGTAGGATTTAGATTTGAACCAGCATCCAATGGTATACCAAGCAGTGTATTTTTCCCGCAGTCAGATCCCGATGAAAGACTTACTCAATGTTCAGCAAGTTTACAAGCATTATTAGGTAAAAAATATTACTACATAAGTCACATGATACATACAATAATTTTACGTATTATAAATCATAACTTAATTTTAAATAAATTAAAATGTTACCATGTTATAAAATCACATTTTAATTTAAGGACTTTCAAGTACCTCAATTCAGGCACTCTCTAAATTGACTACAAATCCCGATGTGGCAGATGATATTATCGCGATCATCCAGTCGGCCTTGTCTCAATTCACTTCAAAATCTCTAGATAACGATAGTGTGGAAATAGGATTAAATGTAAGGTAAGTTACCAAAACAATTCAACTAGGCATCGAGACCTAGACCTATAATATTTCTCACACTAAAAAGAACCCCCATAACTGCAAATCACAAACTGTGGTTTTATAAATCCTGTGACAAAGCTAGCCTTTTAAAAATTCAAGCCCACAAAAAGTTTTTCCAAAACCCTAGTCCTGAAAATCGACAGGCTAGCATTGAAGCAAGAAATCCTTATAAGACCATCACAAAAGCAAAAGACCGTTTTAACAATAGGATAAAAGATAAAGTTCTCTCTTGCTCGTAGGCAGTAAAGCTTTGCCAAAAATATTAGTAAAAACTTCTGCACAAATTCGTTTCCATCCCTAATCTCTGAAGATGGAATTGTTTCTACCTCTAAAGAAAAAGCCGAACTATTTGCCAAACAATTTGCTGCCAATTCTACGCTTGTTCCTTCTATTAATCTTTCTCTCCCAACAGTTGCCCCTGTTTCTTATAAAATGTCCGATATCATTTTTTAAGTCAAACAGATCAAGCTTATCCTTTTTTTTCTTTATACTAAAAAATCGACTGAGCTGAATGGCATACCAGCAATCATCTTAAAAAAATGTGCTCCTGAGCTTGCACCCATCCTAACTCGCCTCTTTCCAATCGCTTACGACACAGGCACGGAGAGTTGGAAAGATACACGGGTGCAACTTGTCCCCAAAAAAAGATGCAAAACTCTCCCTTCTAACTATTGACCTATATCTCTTGTTTCTGTTGTTAGCAAAGTAATGGAAAAATTCAATAATTCCCAAATCTTAAAGTATCTGGAAAAACACAAGATTTTACATGATAGACAGTATGGATTCCGTCACAAAAGATTCACAGCTGATCTTCTTTCCGTTGTCTCACACAACTGGAACAAGTCCCTTGAGTTTCTTGGTGAATCCCAGATCGTTGCTCTTGACATATCCAAAGCTTTCGATCAGGTCTGGCATGATGGGCTTCCTAACAAACTTTCACCTAAGCTTTGCTCTTAGCTCTCCAGTTTTCTCTTCTAATCGACGTATATCAGTTACTGTGGATGGTCATTCTTCCAGCTTCTACCAAATTAATGCTGGGGTGTCCCAGGGCTCAGTACTGGCACCCACGCTTTTTCTTCTACACATTAACGATCTTCTTTCTTCCACAATCAAACCCATTCATAGTTTTGCTGACGATAGTACCCTTAACTCTAGTATTCAATTTCTTAAGCCACCATGTAATTCTGATTTGGAAAACAAGCGCAGGTCAATGTAGATATCCCTTTCACAAGACCTCAAACTTATCTTGGATTAGGGCGCTTAAAGTCTTGTTTAGTTTAATGCCTCGAAAACACAGTCATGTTCGCTGTCGCGAAAAAAGTCTGCCAATGCGCATTCGTTACATATGAGCGGCCAAGTTCTGCAGAACAAAGAGTCGTTTAATCTTGTCGGCGTTACTTTTGAGAATAACCTCAACTGGCTCAAACACATTACATTCATAGCCTCGGCAGCTTCAAAAAAGTTTGGATTCCTCTTTCGAGCCAAAAAGTATTTCTCTTCTTCCAATCTGTATACTCTGTATGTATCCCAAATCAGACCCTCTTAAGAATATTGTTCTCATTTCTGGTGAATGGCGCCCCCTACAACACATAGCAATCTGGACTCCATTCAAAGAAGTGCCGTTCGTCTTATTAATGATCCCACGCTTACAGAAAGGCTTCCTCTTCTTGCCTACCGTCGAGCTGTAGGAGATCTTTCGCTTTCGCTTTTTACGGCTTTTGCTTAGAGGAGTTGGCCAGTATTCGTTCCTTCATCCCTAGAATGTCCAGACTGTGGAACCTGCCGCCCGCGGAAGTTTTACCTTCTCCTCTCAATCTCCAAGTCCCGTGTAAACAAACTTCCTCTCACCACACTTAAGACACCCACGGTACGTTAGTACTTAGGCCGGATAATTTTTTCTTAGAATTTTTAAAAAATAAATACCCTTTCTATTTAAATTGTGTCAAGAATCCTAAGATTATTTGTTTTTAACAAATTCGAAATATTAAATTATTATTCTCAGTATTCGATTATGCGTCTTCCGGTAGCCAGCAAATCAAATTAATAATTTATATCTCTTTAGGTTATGGAGAGTTCCTGGATGTCACGAATTGCTGGCATCATTAGGCTTTGACCTTTGTGACGTAGGTCAAGACAAAGTGACCCTAAGAACTGGCAAACAAGCTAATAAAAGAAATATTCAGTTCACACTTCAATCCTTGCTAGCCTTATTTGGTATGTATAGAAAATTTTCATGGTAAAGTAAATTATCTACAAATTAAGATTGCTGCAATCCTTTATATACTTGTCAACTTTCAGATACACAAGAAGCACCCAAAAGCCTAACAATAGATTCGTCAAGCAGCCTAGAATCTTTGGCATCAATTGACAACGACTACCCTCATTCAGATAACGAAATTTGTTCCACACCTCAACCGACTCCGAAAGTTATACCTAAGAGAGTGCCTCCGCCATTTAGCAGAACCGTACTACCTCACAAGAGACTCGGTGGAGCATTTACGTCGTATGTAAGAAGAAGAGGTAAATATGATCTATAGTTTTGTGGCGGATTCATGTTTCAGTATTTTTCTTTGGTATTACTAGCCTTATAGTTTTTTGGAAAATGGGACCACCTTGGTCCAGGTTCCGGGGTATAACGAACTGACCTGCTCAGCCCTATTGATCCCTATAAACTTGCAGATCGCCTGCTACAAAAAAAAAAAAACCCAAAAACCCAAAAAAATCAAGAACACTAATCGACGTTTCGGTGGCAAGTCGGCCACCGTTGTCAAGATAACAAATCAAAAAAGAAATCTAAACTAAATTTTAAGAAATTTTGGATGGAAAAGTTAGAAAATTCTAAAAGCCTTTATACTATTTATGACGTTTTATCATAAATGACATATTAGTTTATTTGACTGGTATATTTATAATTGGTAAATAGATAAAAAGGTGATGGGGTGTGTTAATTAATTTTAAGTTTACCTGAAATTACTTCAGCCTCAAGCATCTATATCACCTATGCTTAGAAAAAGTTGAATTGCACTCCCATCAGGAAGGCATTGATGCTAAATACAATATTGAAGGTGTTAATGATACCTATAAAGATATGCCGCTTGATCAACTTGCTCAACGGTCGTGGTTGTATGAATTTTTGTATTCTTTTTGATATCAATTTTTTTATTAGTGCGAATTTTTGATACAATTCTTCAATATAATAATCATTTGAAATTAAACTTGGTTTTAAAAAAGAATTTCATCTGGTCATTTACTTGCACTGTATATTAAAATTTTAAAGTCTTAATTTATTTCATTCAATGTTTACCATATTTGACTAGATTTTAAACCGATATTTGCCTGGTTTTAAATACTTGCTTCGGAAATTTAACTCGTTTTTTAAAATTACTCTAGCTTTCCTTTGAAGAATATTCATGTAAATTCGAGCACTTATTTTAAAAAAAAAAAAAAAAAAAAAAAAAAAAAAAAAAAAAAAAAAAAAAAAAAAAAAAAAAAAAAAAAAAATTAATGTACTTAAATTTATGGTTTTGAAATTTATCTTTTGTTTATGTTTATTTTTTTTTAATATTAATTTTATTTTTAATTTTTTTGTTTTTTTTTGCTTATTAATAAAATCATTGAATTAAAAAACTTTGATTAAAAAGTTTAAAAAGATGTAAAAGGAATTTAAACGTATTCGGAGTCATCGTACATAGCCACTGTATTTTATTTTTAAATAATTATTATTTTGGTTTTAAGTTTTTTTTGGGAATTGTTTTAAAAATACCATTTGTACTCAGATTTTAAACCGGATTTTTTTTCTGTTTTAAATGTCTTCGAAATTTTCCCTTTTTTAAAATTACAAAGCTTTCCTTTGAAGAATATTCATGTAAATTCGAGCACTTATTTTATTATCTATAATAATCTTTTATTAAATGTTTCGTTTTTTGAGTTTTGTCTCCGAAATTATTTTTTAAATATATACAGTATGTCCTTGAAAAGGTGTTGAAGAGGAAAAACTTTTTTATTTTTGATTTTATCGAAAAAAGCTACTCTTGATAAAAAATTTTGCTACTTCTTAGAGTAAGATTGGGATAGAAACATTTAACATATTTTATACGGGGTGTTCAGAAAATTGAAAAAACTTAAAATGGTACATGAGTAAAGTGCATTTATTTGAGAAGATATGAAAATAAGTTACTTGGAAAAGTAAAAGGTAGTCTCTAATACCAATTTTCGAAAAAATGGGTCTACTTTTATTTATTTGTAATTAAATTTATTTTAATATCAATTTAAATTTTAATTATCAATTTTATCAATTTTTTGCTGTAAAGTTAGCATTTAAAGCTGACGATACTACGGCTAATGAATTATAAAAGCGAAGTGTCAATAAAGCTTGTCACTATCAACGCCTACAAGTACAAAAATGAGTTGTTAATTTGAAATTAGTTTCTTGATATTAAAATAATTTTCATCACAAATTAATAAAAGTATGCCGATTTTTTTGAAAATTGGTATTAGGAACTATCTTTTACTTTTGAACAATTTTTCCTAGTAACTTATTTCCATATCTTCTCAAATAAATGCACTTTACTCTTGTACCATTTTAAGTTTTTTTAATTTTCTGAACACCCCGTATAAAATATGTTAAATGTTTCTATCCCAATCTTACTTTAAGAAGTAGCAAAATTTTTTATCAAGAGTAGCTTTTTTCGATAAAATCAAAAATAAAAAAGTTTTTTCTCTTCAACACCTTTTCCGTACACATACTGTATATCCGAAAATTTTCTATCAGTAACTACGACAAATTCATTTTAGTAGTACTCAATTTGTATTGCTGATGATAATAGGCAAATACTCCCTGAAACACAATCTTTTTTAAGATTGTATATATAAACAAGATTAATGCAGCACAGGGTAATAAGTATATTAATCTTTTTTAATTTTTAAATAAGGTGAACCTGATGGTCGAACTGCTAACCCTGCAGATACCACAACAGTTCCAGATATCAAACCACGTAAAACCAACACTCTCGCTAGACCTGGGGGTGGAGAGTCAGATGCAGCCTTTACTCCTAGTCCTCCGGTTGTAATGCAACCGGAAAATTCAAATATGGCTTTGTCGCTAGCCCATCAGACAAGAATTAGGTAAAAATAAAATTATAAACTTTATTACCTATAAGTTTACCGTTTTATTTTGACTGCAGCAGTATCTGTAAATAAGTATTTGTCTTTCAGAAATTTGTATTCGCAGTCTGATTCAAAGGGTGATCCTATGAGGCCCGATAGTTCTAGTTCTGCAAGTTCAGCAACTGACTGGGAAAGTGGACATGCTACAGTTTTAAGAAGGCAGACTCAAAATCAAGTAAGTGCAATAAAATTTTTAATAGCTTTATAATGAACACTATTAAAAGAACGTTTTCCGTAGAAAATAATTAATGGTAAGTACCGATTACTTCCCAAACATGATGGAAAGTGTGTTAAAAAGTCAATAGCTGTTTGTCCATTTAACTGTCTATTGTTAAAACACCTTAAATATAAAATATCTAAAAAAATTTGTAAACTATTTTACTTCATATATTTTTATATTTTAGATGCCTCCCTTGCCACCTCCCAGATCAAGCAAACCCTTAGTAGACCTAGCCCTCTATAATAATTTACCAGATGGCATATTTGAAAATAGTTCAGATAGCGAACTAGAGAAAATGGAAGCAAAAATGTTCAACACCTCAGCTCCTAGAGGAAGGATTGCATTTAAAAAATCCAGGAATCCTATGTGTACTCTGGATAGACTTAGCGTAAGAACAGAGGTAATTTTTTTATTAATAATTAATTATTCATCAAAATGTATGAATATACACTGCTCAAAAAAAAAATAAACGGAACACTTTTTAATAAACTTGCGAAATATTAACTTGTTGTGTTAAGGAAGTAAAAATGATATTTTTATGATAGATAAACATTTTATTTTAGTTACGTGATATAATTAATCCATATTTGTGCTCGTCACTCAAAGTAAATTTATGATTTCAAACCCAGTACAAAAAATAAAGTGATCGTGATAATATCCACATTTAGATTTTATACTTCAGTAGGCTTCGACAGTTCTACTAGGCAACGGTATGACAGTTCGATATTGTTGAATTTATTGCCTGTCAAAATGAGAGATCTTAGCGAGATAGAAGTAGCTCGTATTGTAGCGTTAATTGAAAATGGTGTTAAAATCCGACAAGTCGCAAGAAATTTCAATCGCAGTCCTTCAGTCATCAAGCGTGTGTATGATCGCTATAGGGCGACTGGAGAATACAAACGATTAGCCGGACAAGGTCGGAAGCGGAAAACCACACGAATTGCAGACCGTTATTTAGTATTGTCTGCTTTACGTAGACGAACATCTACTGCAAAAGACCTCCAAAATGCACTTAGGGCGGCTCATCAGGTAACCATTTCTGACCAGACAGTTAAAAACAGATTACGAGAGGCTGATTTAAAACCAAGGAGACCGGTACGAAAACCTGTTTTAACTGGAGCTCATAAAACTAATCGATTAAACTTTGCTCGCGATCATTTGCAATAGCAGCTTAGAAATTGGTGACCTGTACTTTTTACAGATGAATCAAGATTCCGTCTAACCCGTTGTGACGGTCGGGTACGCGTGTACAGCAAGGAAGTTTAAAGGTGTATGGAAGCCCAATGCTATGGCCCATTCGATCAAAAAATGTCCAGCCCAGTATGAAAATAACTGTCAGAGTTGGCCCCGCCGATTCTACGCAATAACAAAATTCCACGAAATAATTTAATGTGTTACCTACTTACACATTCTGTAGTTAGGCAACACATTATACTTTTATGAGAGTCGGAATACCGTTTTTGGAGCAAAGCGCGCGCGGCGCGTATGATTATATATCCGCGCTGTTCCATCAACCGTCGTCGTCTCATCATTCGTCATTTTCGTTGTGGTTTGTGCCCTTTGCGCCGTATTAGTTTCGATTGTTTTGCTTTGTGTAATTATATTTTGTGGTTGCAGTAGTTTTTTGGATTGATAAAAACCGTCTTATTTTAGTGATTAGTGTTTATTAAATTGTGACTATAATTTTGTGTTTATTGTTTGTTACTTATAATATCGTAACAAAATGACTAGAGGTTGTATGGTTTTGTCTTGCAAATCCAAGGGTAACATAACCGGCATTTTTTACTTTAGGTAAGTATTTCTTAAATTTAAATTAGGTGCTTCTTATGAGACGTAATGTTAGGTAACCGAATAAATAATAATATATCAATTATGGATAATAAAAAATGAAAATTTCATAGAAAATAGCAGTGAGAAAAGTAAGGCAATCTTAACTATCTCTAAGATGATTTCCACAATGTTTGTGTATTTCTGTGGATTATTAAAAAGAAATAAGGTTTACATTTAGAAATAAGATTTTTGGTTTCTTAAACTTACATTATCAACTTTTTAAGCTCGACATACTGTAGACACATAATATTTAACGGATACTGTTACAATGGATACCTAGGTACCAAAGGTTACTAAGCATTTTTAACCACTGTTATTCTGTCTCATGAATGTTTGTTATTAGTAAAAAGTATATGCCCAAAAAGCAGTTATAATATTTTTTACTTTTTAATGTACAACCAGAATCTTAGGATTAGACTAAACTTATTTACACTATCTTGCCCTTCTTTTATTACAAAATTGGTGATAAGTACATGAAACTATCATACAATGTTTGAAATTTATTTTAAAAAATCGTGTTTTTATTTATTTACAAAGATTTTTGGTAAAAATACAAAACTCCCAAAAATATCGACCATTTAAATAGAAGGCTGTAAAGTGCCGCCATCTATTCTTTCAATATTATATCAGATGATATAAAATCCAACATTACACAATAATTTTAAATATTCTATGGTAGTATCGTTTAATAACCAACAATTTTGAACAAAAAAGAATGGAAACAGTGAATGCTTGAATATGACATTTGATGATGGCAACTTTATAGATAGTAACAAATAATTATAGAAGTCCGGCCCGGACCTACTATTCATTGCGCAAACTCCGCGGGGCCAATCCCCCCCATTATCGCTGCCCTGCACGCCTGGACAATTTTGTTCTACAGTATTGGGCTTCCATACACCTTTAAACTTCCTTGGTGTACAGACGTCCCAATGAACGTTACTCTACTGCCACTGTGCAAGAAGTATCCAGAATTGGGATGGTTCGGTAATGGTCTGGGGTGGAATAAGTTTGGAAGAAAAAACGGACCTTGTAGTGATACCGGAAACCCTAACAGCTGCCAGATATGTTGATATGGTTCTTTCAGATCATGTCGTTACTGCTGCTTATGGTATTGGTCCTGAATTTCTCTTCATGCAAGATAATGCTAGGCCGCATACTGCTGCCATCACTATGGATTTTCTGCGTGAGCATGACATTCGAAGAATAATTTGGCCAGCCTTAAGCCCTGACCTCAATCCTATTGAACATCTATGGGACATGCTGGACAGATGTATTCGTCGGCGTCAAAATCCACCACAAACTTTTCAACAATTAGCAGAAACCCTAGTTGAAGAATGGGACGGTATACCACAGGAAGATATTCGTCGGCTTGTTCGAAGTATGCCAAGGAGATGCCAAGAAGTAATTCGCGCTGCTGGAGGACATACGCGATACTAAACACCATAACAATCAAATAGCGCCACAGTAACCATAAAAAACTGTATGTTTTTCGCTTTGTTTTTTGTACCTTTTTAATTTGTAAGTTTTTTCTTAGGAATAAATGATTAATCAATTGACACATTCTTTGATTTATTGTAAGAAAATGTGTGTCTCTTGAAATATGTAAGCTGATCTGTATTAAGAGTTGTAATATTATATATATATATATATATATATATATATATATATATATATATATATATATATATATATATATATATATATATATATATATATATATATATATATATATATATATATATATATATATATATATATATATATATATATATATATATATATATATATATATATATATATATATATATATATATATATATATATATATATATATATATTATGTACAGGGTGATTCCTAAGTTGACGCTTTTAAATATATAATAACTTTCATTAAAATAAATAACTTTTTCAACAAGTCCTTTTAAGTAAGTTGTCACCTCCCTGGGCTGTGGTGCTTAAACACGATGAACCTGATTTTCCCGCGATGTTTTCCACACTTTTTTTTTACTTAAACCGACTTGACTTGCAATAACCTGAGTACTTGGGTCCAGAATAAGCCCACAAGTGAAACTGTCGCGTTGCGCGTTCAATCTCGAAGCAACGTTTGCACATTAACGACACTTTTTATAAATAAGAACATATCCACGTGTTTATTGTTTTTAGATTGTGCCATTTTCGCGATTTAACAATGATTTAAAACTAAAATTATCCTCGCGTCGTTCAAAAAGAGCAATACGACTGACTCACGGCGTGATAAACAACACAAAAAACAAGCGTAAATAAGAAATAAACTATCTATTTACGTTCAGGTCCGCACTAGCCACACTTTCAAATAAATGTATATAGCTTTGTTATTTTTAGGTTTTTTAAAAAATGTTATTTAAAAAAGTTACAGAAGTTAAAAAATGATATGCTGTTTTTTTTAAGGTGACCCCGCCTACTCAATCGACCCTACATCAGTTGCCTACCTCAACAAACCGTAAGCCAATCACTCTACCAAGCGAAGAAACTCTCCCATCCAATGAACGGCTTTTATATTTCTCTCCAAATGAATCAGATGCTTCGGTGACGCTCTCCTCCCTTGTATCAATGGCAGCTGGCGCGGTTGGTGGATCCATGACTGGAACAGTGGGTGGAGCCTGTGACTCCGACGAAGCAGAATTGGCCGGTGCTAATGGTGATGCCTCAGTGGGTGTGAAGGCGGGAAGTGCCGCTGCGCTGCACGATACGATTTTAGCGACGCAGTTAAGGCATATTAATCGGGAGTTAACGCCTACAATTTCGGAAGTAAGCACACATATATTTAGTGTAAGAAATTAAAGGTAAATAACGAATGATTGGTATTTACTCGAAATGTTTTTTTTTTCTTTAGGTTTATCATGAACGAAATATAGGCCTTGGTTTAGCTCCGCCCCTATCCAAGTTACTTCTTAATCAGTCAAGTAATTCTGCTCCAAAGACAGATAACACAGTCCTGGAAAAAATTACACTGGGTAAGTAGAGACTACAAAGGTTGCTTTCTAAATTGTCGGGCTCAAACTCAATTATAAATTTTTTTTATTAGGTTGTTTTCTACAATAATGAAAACTAAAACTGCTTTTAAAGATTTATAATTAAATTCTAAAAGAAAAAACCAAAAGCTTGACAATTGTTTAAATTTCCGCATAAAACTAAAATAAAATGTATTTAAGGAATATTGGATGACGAAGACATAAGCAATGAAGTAAATAATTCACAGTGCCAAAAATGTAAAAGTGAAAGTTGTACATGTCAAAAATCAAAATTAAGCAAGCCATGGTTAACGGAAAATGCCAGTGCTCTACAGCAAATTCAAAGTTCGGATTTAACTACAGCAGACATTCTGGAAAGAGAAGTCAAAAACAAAAAAAGTATAAGGTAGGTGGTTTTGCTAAACCAAAAATCTGCAAGTATATATTTATACAGGGTGTCCCGAAATGGGTAGGCAATATTTCTAGGAGTTATTGTTCTTCCTAAAATATATAAAAAAAGTTTATATAAACATGCATTAAAAATGCACACCAAGATGGCTAGAGCCCCCCCAAAGAATGGACACCAAAATTATGTTTTGCATCATATCTCTGGTACCATTTAAGGTAGTGTTGGGAAATACAGTGAAATATGAATCACCAGTGAATCGGTGAAAGTTATTTTAAAATCACTGATTTTATGCAGTGATTTTAATCACCAGTTAATAAAAAAAAACTCGTAAAATTATACAAAATAATATATTTTTCATTTATAAAATAATAAATTTATATCTAATAATATTTTAATATTAGCTTTAAAAATTGAAAAAGTTACATACATTTCTGTAAGTAAAAACAAATCAGCCTTTTCGCTTTTTGGCAATAATTTTTAGAAATAAATTATATGCAACTAAGTAAAGTAAAATGATTAGTTATATATCTAAAAAAAAATTAAAAATAAGTCAGCTTTTTGGGTAATATTTTTTTTTTAAATAAAATATACGTAAATAATACCAAGCAAACAGGTCCTAACATTTCGCAGAAAAGAATAACAGCGCGATTGTTAAAATCGACAAATATGTATTAAATATTAAACTGTGAAAATCACCGTCACAGCGAACCGGTGAAAAATAATCGGCACGTAGCGATTCGAAATATCGCGCTTGACAAAGTTATTTATTTCTGCATCGCTGTTTGCCGGGTTCTTTCACCATTTCACTTGACAGTGATTTTTCACCGTTTGATATTCAGCGATCGGTTCGCTGTAACTCGAGCTAGTAGAAGCTGCAAAATAAATATGCTTTGCGTTGACCAGTGAAAAAATTCACTGGTTTAGAAAATATCTGATCACCGGTAGCGGCTGTGATTTGTCTATCACTGTTAATATATCGCAGTTATCGATATATCGCTCAACACTAGTTTAAGGTAGGCTAGCTAAATTTGGTAAAGTTTTTTATTTTTTAAATGGCGCTTTTAAAGCAAGTAATAAGGCGTAATAATTTTTGTACAATGCCGTGTTGTTAGTTGATCTTTGTATACATATTGTTTCTAAATTTAATCATTTTCTAAATATGTATTATGTTCAATAAATGTAAAAAAGATTAAGCAAGTACGCCCATCGTTAGAAAATAAACAACTTTAGAGTCCGATTTAAAGTTCAAAAGGCCACCAGCGTCATTAGCATGCGTTGTTCTCTCTCACTTTAAAATTATTCCCGTTCTCATCGCTCTATTCCAAATTTAACAACGTATGGGTGGAGCGTAGAGAGAGAAAGGCTTAATCGCGGACTCTTTTGGTATGACGTTCCTGGCCTTTTTGTTCTTTAAATCGGATTCTGTCAAACCTAGCTAGCCTAGCTTAAACGGTTACAGAGGTATGACGCAAAACGTGGTATTGAGACCCATTCTTTGGCTATTTAAGGGTGAATTTTTCGTGACATGATTATATTAATATTTTCACATTTTTAGAAGTAAAAGTAGTGCCCACTCATTTCGGGGCACCCTGCACATGTTTTAAAAATATGTCGTAAATAAATCTGAAACCATAAAAAAATAAATTTTGTTAAATAATAAAACACAATTAAAATTAATAATTTAATTCCTTTTTTTCCTTTTAGTTTGTGATATTTATTTTTTACATATCCCTACCCAACAATTTTAAACCATTTATCTTTTTAATTTAGATCCGATCAAAGACAGAAAGATGATGTGGAACCCAAAAGACTGTCTCCTTTTTCCGAAATGTCTCGAAGAGATGAAGGCGACGGGAGAAGCATCGCCGATTCTACGTCATCTAGTTACAAAAATACCCAATTTCTGACCTATCACGGGATAGGAGATAAAAATAAAAACAAACCTAGTGCCAAAGTTAGAACTATACCGAAACAAAGACACAATTTACAAAAGTAACGGTTAATAATAAACAGTGATTTTTTAAAATCTTTAGGAAAACACACTTAGCCCGATAGGAAGCCCAGGTTTTTGTTCCTCGGTGTATTGTTATCAGTTTTCCTGTCAATGATGTCTGTATATCAAAACATAGCATTGTTTCATTTTATAGAACTGTATTACAAAAGCAATGTTTACAATTTTTCAAGAAAAAAGAAAACAGTACTTTTAAATGTTAATGTTTTTTGAAAAACTTTATTTTATACTAGGTTTCTATAAAGGGCCTTTAAAAAAAATAATTCTAATTTTTAAAAACAACCGTCCAATTTCACGTGACAAAGAATATATACTTGGCAACATAGATTCATCCTAGGCACCAATTATTACAGGCCGTATGTTGCTCGGGCATCAAAATGAATATTTTTCTATATTTTAAAATTGGACCTTTCACCTTTAAATAACAGTGCTGCACTATAGCACGTGAATCCTGCAGCTTACCCCACTTCTACAGGTATGGAAAATCCAAAACCGAACATAGGGATCAAATGTAATGTATCAAACAGAAACGGACAACCCCTTTAACTGTATGAAAGAAGTGAGACCAAGCTTCGCACTGTGTCGATGCTTCTATCAAGCGCTTTTTAGAACAGCGAAGACCGGCGATTCTAGGCATACCGCCGTCCGCTCCCGCCTGCATATTTATTACCCCTCATCATAAGTCAACCTGTGTCGAGCGTACGCAGTTTGAATTATTTTAGCGCGTATGTCCTGGTTTAAATTTGATCTTCCTCTGTTTTGGTGATTAATTTCTTTTCTTTGTTTTACTTGCGAAACGTCCATGTGCGGTTTTGAACTTTCCACACCTGTATATCTATAACTTCTACCTTTAATATCGTAATAACCGAGCTATGGTGCTGATGGTCAACGTCAATGTTGCATTGTTTGCAACAGTGATTTGAAAACAAAAAAAATAAGAAAAGAACGCTACCTTACTAAAGAAATTTAAATTGCATCATATACTTTGTTTTGTATGATGCGTATATTAAAAATCATATTAGGCAAATTCGTGCTTCGCAATAAAATTAAGGACTACCTCCATCCATCAATAATGTTTGCAACTATTTAATACTTTAGTTTTATTAATAGACAGATGTCTCGATAACCACGTGCAAAGCTAAATGCGCAAACAAGGCTGTAGTCTAATTATTTATAGTTTGTAAAAAGTGACTGAAAATACTAAATAGTAACAGTATTTATGATAAAAAATTAATCTTCATAAATTACAACTAAGAAAAATAAAGTATATTACTTTATGTTAAAAGCAAGCTTATTTATGAAATAAAAAATATAATTTGAATCAACCCATCAACTATAAATATATTTTTTAAACAAATTTACACTTTTCTAAAGAAAAAAAACTAAATTTTAACATTAAGCATAAAAAATATCAAATTATCATTATTACAACGACTTTGGCCTATTTGCCACAGAAATAATTTTTATTTTTTTTATTATTGTTATAGCTTTGGCAACAGTGTTCGTTTATGTAGCAGCGTGTAAACATATTTTCTGTTGATGGACGCCCGCTCAAGTAAGCGGGCTTAATAAATACGTATGTGTAATTTATATTTCTAAAAAAACATTGTTATGGCTTTAAATATTTATGTTTAATTTTTCGTTAAAAGCTACTATTATACAAAAAAAATTGTAAGATTTAGGTATATCTAAGCACCTGATGCTTATAAAATGTAAACTATTTATTATTTAATACCTATTTTACTATGTATATGTGATGATCTTTAATTAAAGTATTTTTTTAGGACTCTTGTGTCTTATTTTAAATGAAATATTAGATATCCTATAACGTCAAACAATCAAATTTCTTTTAACTTTGTATGTACACATGGGTTTCTAATGTCAACTATAAAATACAGACATTGATGGTAACAAAAAATATTATTTGACGCACTTCTGGTTTCTGAATGTATCACAGCCGACCCAACTTACAGTTCGACGTAATAATTTAAAAAGTTATCAATGTTTTGGTAACAAACTAGTCAGCATTTTTAAAATACAGTAAAACTTGTGTTAACGGACACCCTTTTATATCGGCCTCCTGTCTTATCGGCCACTTTCAAGCTATCAAAAATCTGCTTTATAGGAAATTCCGTATATAAAAACCCTTAGATAATGGACACCCTTATAAAACAGCAACGGCCAGACAAATCTTAATTTTTATAACCTATTTCAGGTATAGTCTGTCTCAAAGTATACCGTGTTAGCTCTTGCCTTCATTTATGAATTATACTTGCCGACAGCAATAAAACTGCGGATCGGTAGTATCTAAGTACAGAACATTAGGGACGGACTTTAATAATATAAAGATTTATAATTTATTGTTTATTTAGGTAAGCATAATCTTAAAATTACATTAAAAATGAAATATATGCAAAGTTTTAATAAATTTATGACTGCATTATCTATACATAATTACATTTTTAATCTAAATATCTAAATCTAATTCTATTTCACTATCAGAGTCATCATTGAGATTAATTACAATAGGATTAATGTTGTTTTGGACAGAAATGTAAGAGTCATCAATTTTTATAATGTGCTGTAGTGAATTTTTCCAGCTCTCAACTGGTATGTTAGTAATTACATTTTTTATCAAATTTATAACACTGGGACTTAAAGTAGGTGTAACATTTCCTGCTCTGATCTTTGATTTTACTTGGTTCCACAAATGCTCTATGGGGTTAAACATACAGTGATACGGAGGAAGCCGTAAGACAGTATGCCCAGCCTGTTCAGCCAAATTATCACATAAATATTTTTTTTAATTGCATATGAATTTAGGACCTCCAAAAGTTGCGTTTTTTTGCAACTGAATTCAAAATAAATATCATTTTCTAACAAATATTCCTGGATTTCAGTTTTTGAACTTGATGAAGCTGGTGCTTTGTGGAGCAGACGACTGTGGTAGCTTGCGTTATTCATGACAATAACACTGTTGTTTGGAATATTTTTTAAAAGATAATTTTAAAACCAGTTTTCAAAAAGTTCCGCACTTGTATCCTTATGATAATCCAAGCTAGAATCCTTAATATTCGTTGCAGACAACAGCAAGCAGTTTGGGACAAATCCGTCTTCCGCACCAGCGTGTATTATGGTAATGCGTTTTCCTTTATTTGAAGGTGCTTTCGTCTGACAGTTTTGACTGGAATCAACCCATCCTTTGGATACGGTGTCGTGTGTATCGAACCATGTTTCATCAAGGTAAATTATGGATCTGTTTTCTAACCTATATCTTTTAATTTCTTGAAGGTAATTAAATCTTCAAGTGCGTAATCTGTGCGATTTCATTACTACTTGTCTTTTGTCTATTTTGCGTTATTTAAATCCCATTTTACAAACAACTTTATGGAGGGTGGCACGGCTAATATTTATATTGGTTTCGTCTTCATCTAGCTTCCTTTTCAGTTTATCCAAGGTAGGAATAACTTCGCTTTCATAAAGACAATATATTTTCCTTCTTATTAGGTCCTGATCACTATTGTCTATACGGTGAGATTAAAAATCACTACGTTTTTTTCTTTTGTTCAATTCTTCACTAATAATAATATCCCTTATGGATGATATTGGAGTTTTTGTAAGTAGACAGGTTTCTTTGAAAGCTTCTTGTTTAATTAGACCTATACTGATTAAAGTTTCATACACATTTTTTACAACCTGTTTTGCATCTAATGACAAATGATTTCGATGCGACATAGTTATATTCTCGTAAAACAACTTTTTCGAAACGTAAAAACGGTTATTCAACACTGCCACTAAAATATTAGCCAAAATATTTATATGCCTAATGGTTAATACTCAAGAAATACCTGGCCCACCCCTGCCCTTATAAACAAATGGGTTTACCCAATAACAATAGGTTATGAAATCGTTAAAGGTTTATTGGGGTATGGTCCGTCAAAAGCCATAACGATATACTTTAAGACAGACTATAAATCAACCTTTTTATATTGGCCGGCATTTCTTTGGGCTAATTTGTATTTTATGATTATATTCTTCAAATTTTAAAGGTGAAAATACCCAACAATAAATGTTATGGCCAGGTTCAAATAGCATTAGTGGCTAGAGGGGGATTATCTTCACATTATATTTTTAGTTGTTTTAAGTTATCGATAAGAATAAAGTTATCGTGTTTGGAATCGAAAAGTGTTTAATCATGTCCCTAAAACGAAAAGGTTTGCCACTAAAGGAAAATTTGATGTTATCGCGGAAAGCGAAAAGTACGCTTTGGGTTCGCGAAAGCTGGCTGAAAAGTTTGCGGTTGAAAAATCCCAAAAATCATCAAGAATAAAGCTGAACTAAAACGAATGTTTAAAAAAGGTATTAATTTAAAATAAAAGAGGAAATTCCCGAAGTCGGGAGGATTTGCAGTAGATCAAGTCTTCTACAATTGATTCTGCAAAGCAAGAGGTAAAAGTGTTCCAATATCTGGACCGATAATTAAACACAAAGCACTTGGGGCAGCAAGCAATTTATGAGTTTTAAAATTTTGTAGCCTCGAATGGTTGAACAACTGTTACATGGCAATACTGGTCACCCTTCTATAAAGGCCAAGTATTCTTAATTTAATGGTGGCCGTTATAGACAAGTTTTACTGTACATACATTTATTTAAAATTTAAATTTACTCTACACAGACTTATTGACGAGTGCCATGAGGCAGGAGAAATGCGTTGGGCAAAACAATCATAATCGATAATACTGTATTCTCTAAACTACCATAAAAAATGACTGAAGCACACTTTTGTATGCACCGGGGTGGTAGCTTGTTTTCACTATTTTTGGCATATATCCATAATAACGCATTTGTTAAAAAAAAACCTACTTTCTGATAGTGTTTTTAAAACAATTTGGGCTTCGGTACTTTGTATTTAGGATCGGAAAATGTTACCGATGCAAAACTTTTTTCACTTTTACGGATAAACATCCTAAGTATGTTTGAAAACCCGAGAATGTTGCCAATAAAGAGACAAAAATCACTATTTGGTGAGAATAACAGCACCGGTAGACAACTATATCATTACCGACGCTATCAGATTTTAGGATAATATATTGTGTCATCAGATGCTGATTGAGTAAATTTTTAATCGACTTCTCATAATATAAACTTTATCACAAGAACCACAAGTCAATTTATAAACTCCTGATTTATTGTCTTTCAAAGATTTGTCTTTGTTGTTTTTTATGTATTCAAGAGTATTATTAGTTTTTATGGATATATTGAGGTCTTGATTTTTTAGGAGATTTTTATATTAAATATAATAAAATATAAAATTAAAAATCTCCTGAAAAATCAAGACCTTAATATATCGAAAAAACGAATAATAATCTTGAATACATAAAAAACAACAAAGACGAATCTTTGAATCAGGAGTTTATAAATTAACTTGTGGTTCTTGTGATAAAGTTGATATTGGTCAAACTTGTGGAACCTTAGATTAGATTATTTGAGCGGAGATGGCGAAAAATGACCTCCACCACTGCAACCTTACCAGATTTATTGTGGTTTCTCCTATCGTTCTTTAGAGTACCTTGTCCAAGCCCGTCTTCTTAACTAGACTCCAGAGTCTCGACACTGGCCACTCCATATAACTTGCCGGTTTTTGCTTCTCCTCCCCAAGCCTAGTAAACCTAAGCCTGCATAGTGCTTCGCAATGGCACCACACATGTAAGGCTGTTTCTTCAGCCTCCTGGCAAAACCTACACAGGCTATCCTCAACCAGGTTTATTCTTTCCAGGTGCTTGTTGAGTCTACAATGTCCTGTTAGTTGACCTACCGTTATCCTTACGACCTTACGGCTGTGGCTCAGTAGGTTCGATGTAAACTTGGCCGAGCAGGTCTTAATAAACTGCTTTGCCTGTCGTTGTCCCGGTGTTTGTACCCACCAGCTTTGAAACTGTCTGTCTACCCAACTCTTAATAGATGCTTTGAAGAGACCTGCCGAGATACCGCAGAATGGCTCCGGGCCTATCATTTCCGCGGCTGATCCTCTTTTGGCTAGGTCGTCGGCCTCTTCGTTGCCTGGATGACCCTCGTGGCCTGGTACCCAGGCTACCGTAAGTTTGTTTGCCAAGCCGACTTTTTCCAGGGCCTGTATACAGTCCCCGACTAGTTTGGAATTAACTTTTGGGGAACTGATGGCCTTCAGGGCCGCTTAGCTATCTGAGTTAATGACGATATTTTTCCTTTACTCCCTTTTCTTTAATCCTCACGGCGCAATGCACTATTGCTGCGATTTCCGCTTGGAAAACCGTGGCGTGCTGACCGAGACTTAAGATTACCTTTTCTCTAGGCTTATCTCCATAGATGCCAGCTCCTACACCCTTGTTGGTCTTGGAGCCATCTGTATACCAGATATGATCGGCTTTGATTGGAGGGCCTCCCTTCCAGTCCTCCCTATCTGGTATGACAATACGAAAGTGTCTATTGAAGATGAAACGAGGGTTGTCCTGTCTGAGGGCATCTCAAACAATGAGCTGACCTCTTGGTCCTCCTCTATTTCCCATCTTGGAGTCCTTCGGTGTTCTATAATTGGACTTTGACCTCCTTTGAGCCTATAGAGTACCGCCTTTACTTGCCCCTGTATGTAGATGTGGAGTGGCGGCAGGTTTAGCAGCACTTCCAGGGCTGCGGTTGGAGTTGTTCTTATAGCTCCCGTGATGCATACGCATGCTAGCCTTTGCACACTTTGAAGTTGTCTGGTTGCTACGGTCTGTGAGACCCTTGCCTCACAAGGCAACTGAACCGTAGGTTATCATGGGTCTTATTACCATTTTATACAACCACATGTTCATCTTTGGGTTAAGTCCCCAGCTTTTTCACAAAGTCTGCGACATCTCCCGAGGGCAATTTTGCCTTCTGAACAAGTTTGTGGAGGTGTGGTCCCCAGTTCATGTTTTGGTCAAAAATGACTCCTAGATACTAAACCTCTTTTGAGAAGGGGATTTCCACTCCATTGAGCTTTGGACATCTGAGTGCCCTTAGCGCTCTTTTCTTTGTGAAGGGAACAATAACGGTCTTTTGTGGATTAACCGACAGACCTTCCTCCCTGCACCATTGGTCTACGATGTTCAGTGAGTTTTGCGTCCTTTCTGAAACAAAGTCTAAGTGCTTACCTCTAACTACGTTGGCTATGTCGTCTGCGTAGCCGAGGCAGTGAAACCTCTCTTTGGACATTTTTGCCGGAAGGTCGTCGACTAGGATCGCCCAGTATAATGGTGATAGAACACCTCCTTGTGGACAGCCCCTCCCTACCTCAGCTTCTATGGTGTCCTCGCCCAAGGTGGATCTAATGACCCTGTTTCTTAGGCTGGCCTCCATCCAGGCGGAACCTTTAAAAAAAGAATAACCGAACATAAAAAGTCCTATTTAAATAAAAACACCAATTCGACATATGCTACCCATCTTTTAGAAAAGAATCATAACTTCAATGACAATTTCCAAGTATTACCTGTTTACAACAAAAGCAATAAACTAAATTTATTAGAATCCCTTGAAATTAACAAAAAGAATACCGACTACCTGCTCAACGATCAAAAAGAACTTAATGGGTCATTATTATTAAACCTCTTTCTTTGAATTATATTGTATCTTAGATAATTATTTATAAACAACTTTATTGTACCTTTACCTGAATACTATATATAAGTACTTTTTGTTACACTTAGTTTAGTTAGTATCAATCTTCTGATGAAGCTGTTGTACAGCGAAACATGTCAAGTATTACCGTGTAATAAAAGCGTTGTGGAAATCAATACGTATTGTGTATTGTACGGGGTCCGGCAAAATGTATTACCTATTTTGTTTCTTTAATATAAAAAAAATGTATCGAGTATTCACTATGGCGATATTTTTATTTGGAAAAGTAGGCTTTGGAGAGTTTATTAAAATTGTTGACAGTTGTCAAAATGCCGCGTTGGTTAACAGAACATCGCATTTTTTGTGTCGAAAAATTTATAGAATATAATTCCATTATAGCCGTTCAAAGGTGTTTTCGACGTCAATTTAATGACCGACAGTGTCCGCAGCGGAAGACCATTACAGTTTGGATTCGTAAATGGAGGACAGGAGGATCCGTTTTAGACAAGAAGTCAAGTGGGCGGCCAAGATCTGCCTGCAATGCACTGAACGAAGACAGAGTTAGAAATGCAATTATCGCTAGTCCCAAAAAATCTGTTGTTAAACATGCTACTGTTTTAAATTTATCTGAGCGAAGTACACGAAGAATGTTAAAAAAAATGAATTTTCACCCATACAAGATCGCAACTGTTCAAGAAAATTGCCAATGAAATCCACGCTATTTCTAGGCAAGTTCTTCAAAATGTAATGAGAAAATTTATGAACCAGTTAGAAGAATGTATTGAAGAGGGTGGCGGTCATTTGCGGCACACCATATTCAAAGCATAATAAACTCCCATCTTTCTTGTTTAAGAATACATGTTCCTTTGTTTTGTTTTTAAAGTTAATAAATTTTTATAAGCAATTTAAAATGGGTTGTTCATTTTGCCGGACCCTGTATTATTATTAAAATTTACACCACTTTCGATTTAACCGAAAGTGATAGGCGGATATTTTTACATCCAAAATCGGCATCTGATGACACAGTATGTCATCCCAAAATATGAATTAAGGTAATTTAATAAAGAAAATAAAGGGCTTGTTGGTAATTTCATTGTCGGCCGGTACAAATAGAATTTTATTTTTTTGATTTTTCTCAAAGAAAGGTACTTTTTTAGTCATTTTTAACTTCGGCATCTCTTTTGTGGACATTTTGTATTAAAAAACACCGTTTTTGAAACATACTTTACCTTAAAATTTTATTTTACAAAGATGTTTGATCAATAGCTTCGTAATCAATAGGTTGTTAGATTTTAAACCTGCCTGTCTGGTAAAAAGTTCGATATTGTGATGGTTACCATCAACACGACAACAAAAACTGTCAAAACCAGTTGTCTTTAATATAAACGTGAGTTTAAAAAGGTCGAAAAGATGCAGGAACATGAAGAAAATTTGATCCAAAAGACACAATCAAGTCCGAAAAGAAAACGAAAAAAGAGAAAACGGAAACACAGAGATCTTTTTAATATACCAGGAGTTAGAAATATTTTTTTGTCGGAATTAAGTCAAAAAATCATTGAGTATGTATTACAATCTATATAGATTAGGGCTACTACCAAGTTAAGTTCAGAAGAATGTTTAAAGATGAAATACTTTAAATTCTTAATTTCCATTTCTATTAGCATGTTTTTCTTTAATTTTTTTTTTAATAAAACAGCATAAAGGAAGAAAGGGTTGTGGAAGTGAGAATTATTCGATTCTGATTATGGAGCTTATCAAGCTAAAAAACGGTTTTGTTGTAGGTATGAATTACGCAGTATACAAACAGTAAAATTAAAAAAATATAAATATATTTACGAAAAGGATTTTTTTAAAGTATTTGAATTATTTTATTATCTAGGGTAATATTTACATCTTTTTTTTCTACAAATAAAAACATTAAACTAAAACAAATTTAACGTTTGTGCATATACCTATAGAGGCATAACCTATCTTTCTCGTTTTTATATTGGTCGACTAAAGATCGGTGGCCAATATTTTTAAAGAATGTTGTTTTAAAAAAAATCCTAAAATAATAATATTTCGGGACATTAAGTGGTGCATACCAAATGCTATTAACCTCATGAGAAACACTTTGGTAAAGAAAATTTTGATTTTGGAATTTGCAGAAAAAAGTTTTTCTTTTTGGGTGCTTTCCAGACAAAAATCTTCGTTTCGAAAAAGAATTGTTTTTTTTTTCGTGAATTTATTCAAATTTTATTATCATATACCAGATTTTACAAAATTATCGATATTTTTAAAAACCATAGCCAGTTGATCTTTTTTTACTAATTTTGTTATGCAATTTTTTTTATCTTGGGACAGTCCACGAAGGCTGATGCCTAAGTACTAACGTACCATGGGTGTCCTGAGTGTGGTGAGAGGGAGTTTGTTCACACGGGACTTAAATTTTTGGAGATTGGGAGGAGAAGGAAAAACTTCTGCGGGCAGCAGATTCCATAGTCTTGACACTCTAGGGATGAAGGAACGAAGAAAGCGGGAAGTTCGGGGCCTCTCTAACTGTACTGAAAAAGGATGCATAAAAGTTGCACTACGTGTTGCTCTGCTAGAGAAGGAATTATACTGGCCAACTCCTCCGAGCAGAAGCCCTGAAAAATCCTATAAAAGAGCGACAGATACTCTACAGCTCGACGGTGGGCAAGAAGAGGAAGCCTTTCTGTAAGCGTGGGATCATTAATAAGACAAACGGCTCCTCATTGAATGGAGTCCAGAAGCCTAAGTTTTGTAGGGAAGGTCATTCCCCACACATGAGAACAATATTCTAAAGAGGATCTGATTTGGGATACATACAGAGTATACAGATTGAAAGAAGAGGAATACTTTTTGGCTCGAAAGAGGAATCCAAGCTTCTTTGAAGCTGCCGAGGCTATGGATGTAATGTGCTTGTACCAGTTAAGGTTATTCTCAAAAGTAACGCCGACAAGATTAAACAACTCTTTGTTCTGCAGAACTTGGCCGCTCATATGTAACGGATGAGCATTGGCAGACTTTTTCCGCGACAGCGAACATGACTCTGTTTTCAAGGCATTAAACTAAACAATATTTTCTGCGCCCCACTCCAAGATAAGTTTGAGGTCTTGTAAAAGAGATATCTGCATTTATCTGAGCTTGTTTTCCAAATCAGAATTACATGGTGGCTTAAGAAATTGTATACTAGAGTGGAGGATACTATCATCAGCAAAACTATAAATGAGATTGAATGTGGAAGAGAGAAGATCGTTAATGTGTAGAAGAAACAGCGTGGGTGCCAGCACTGAGCCCTGGGGCACCCCAGCATTAATTTGGTAGAAGCTGGATAAATGACCATCTAAAGTAACTGATATACGTCAATTAGAATGAAAACTGGAGAGCCAGAGCAAAGCTTAGGTGGAAGACCGTAAGAAGGAAGTTTGTTAAGAAGCCCGCCATGCAAGACCTCCGATTTTAAGAAAAATACAAATGTTTTTGGGAAGTTTGGGATTTAACGATAAAATCTGATTAAACCCAAAAAACAAATATTAATAGAGGATTAGTTTTAGAAAGTCCGATTTTTCCCTGGGGGTGGCAAGCAAAAAATCAATTTTAGTTCGCAAATTTCAAAATTAATAGTCTTTTTACCAAAGTATTCTCCTTGAGGCCAATAGCTGCGGGTTGCATATCTCATCTTTAGATAAAAAGGTTTGAAAATCCTAGATTTGCCGCTGAAATGATGGATATGATTTTAAAAGTTGTTGTTTCTCTTTGGTGCTAATGTAAAAGACTAACAACTGTAAAAATTAATTTTACCACTGGAATTTTTACTTGGTATTTTGTAAAAAATATTAAAGAAATATACGGTTGGAAGTAGTTGGAGTAGCTCTAACAATTTTTAATAGCTTATATGGAATTTTGTCCATATCTAACCATTGTGAGACCTAGTAATATCAAAACTTGGTAAATTTAAATAGATGTTACTTAAATTAGCATCATTAGCTTTTAAATTAATGTTGTCTGTATTTTTAATAGAAACCATTTCACTCAGACATATTTTTTGAAAATTTTGTTCCACATCCAACTCCCCCCACACACATACAACCTTTTCTGTCTCTAACTTATTGGCTAAGAACAATAACTACCATGGATCTTTAAAACAGCATATTTATCTAAAAAACTGTATTGTCAAACTTTTACACAGGGTGTTTAAAAAGACTAGGCAATATTTAAATGGGTGGGTCATTTTATGAAAGTACCTATAAACATAGGTCCCGAAATGCAATGTTTTTATATTATATTTAGGATGTTAATTTTTATAAAATAACGGTTAAAAAATATAAATATCTTTGGACCAATTATTTTTTTAATATGATACGCTATTGATAGTAATAAGAGGCCCTAACTAGATTAAAATTATTAAATCTATTGGCGTCGAGGGGCACTTTAATTATTTTTAAATTTTTTTGGGTTAAAGCAACTAAAAGTAAAACTCTTTTGTATTCTGAATTTTTGTCGTTTCTAGCGTCGTTTACGAAATAAAAAATAAAAACCATTTAATCGCATATTCACGTCATCACATTAATACATTTTTAAACATTACAGAAATCTTTGCTAAAACTAAAAAATTACCAAAAATTACAAAAACTGCCAAAAGTGACTACCTTCAGTACGTATGCAAGAATACAATCCAATGGGTTAGTTCTGGGGGGTAACCCTCTTCTCCCGACACCAATGGACTTAATAATTTAAATCTAGCTATGAAATTAAAATAAAATTGGTAAAAAATATTTAAATTATTTTTAAACGCCGGCGCCGTTAAAAAAAAAAAACTAATAATAATAAATCCAGTCTATTGAATAGAGTACATTTCCGGATCTATGTGTATGAAAATTTTTTTTTTTTCATAAATGAGAAATCACCCCCTAAATATTGCAGCGTCTTTTTAAACACCCTGTATAAAGAAATAAAAATTTGTGTTCAAAAATTCTTTATTTTTAAGATACAAAGGTAAAACCATGAAGAACATATAGGTTTTAAGTATCTTTTAAACCTAAACATGAACTTTTTATGTATTTAGGGGTAGAATCGCTTCTTATAATGTGTTGTCTTATTTTTGATACTCTAGCTTTATAAGGTATTTTTGTTAGATGTGTTGTTGGTGAACATGTCTCCTCAGAAACTCCGTGGAAGTATGTTAGAAAAGAATTAGTTCAGGATAATCTTGAGCTTCACGAAGAAAGCTCAGAGTTTTTGCCAATAAGGAATGAAATTCTTGCTTATCCCAGAGATCAGCTGCTTATAGGTAAGACAAAGTCATTAAAATTAAAGAATGGTAATGAACCTGGGTCAAAAGTCGACCCGACAAAACGTGCACTTCTAGATTTTTCTAACTACCTCAAAATTATTGCTTTTTGTTTTAATTGGCATTTTGTTATTTCTAATTTACGGTTTAATATTTTTGACCTCTTTCCTAATTTAGGTAGTTTTGGAAGTGAAAACTTTCTCAAATTAATTTACTGATACAAAAACATTTTTTTTAACTTAAATTATCTTTGTAGGGTATATTGCTGATGAAACGCAAGAAAGGGAGGATGAATTTCACATATGTGTTACTGAGGAAGCTACAGATGCTGTACAAAAAATAATTGAACGCCTCAGAGAGGAACAGGAACACCGACTGTATTATCAGCTTTATAAGGACATTCATCCATGGTACTTTAATTTATTTCTTTATCTTTATATAATTACAATATTTGTTAGCAACAAATGTGTCCACCAAAATGTACACATGCGGGGTATTTTTTCCCGTTTTACATTTCAGGGCATTTATTTCTATAAAAATTAATTAATATGAAACAAAATATCAAATTTTAGGTAAATTATAGGAAGATCAGAAAATACAAAATTATAATTATGCATTAAAAATGGTTCTTAACATAGTTACTTCGGAAAAGATGACATGAGTCAAAAAATGCAAATTTTTAAAACAACTTTAAATGTGTTAAAATTTCAAAGATAACTTAATTTATTTTGGAAATACAGGTCGCTTACAATTTTTGGTCGATGTTATGAACCTTTTGTAATACTTTGTAAATATTTACAGAGATTTAAGTGGCTTACTGATTTTTTTTCAGTTAGTTTAAGCTTTTCAAATTTATACACAAATTTATTTTTTTTAAGTGAAACACCCTATACAGGGTGTCCGGAAAATACGTGTACAACGTTTGATGACAGATTTCGGGCATAAAATAAATCATTAAAGTGAACTTACCTATATCCAAAATTGCTTTGAGGGCGTCAAAGATTAAAAAAATGTTTTTGTTTAAAAACGTTAAGTCAATTTCAATAATTTTTGGTGATGAGTCTCGGGCTATAAAATGACGTTTGCTGTTGGTACAGTTGGACTCTATCATCAGCAAAATTTTTAAGAATAAGTGGGTATGCCAGAAAAAAATTTTTTTCGTGCTCGGGAATAATATTTTATTAATAAATAAAAAACTCGATTAAAACAAAACATTAATTAAGCAAATGTGCAAAATGACCCCATTTTGTTGAATACACTTATTTACCATCTTAAAAAATGAACTTGAACTTTATTTAATGTCTCGGGATTAGTAAGATGGTTGCTTGCATTTAAAATTCTTAAATTTTGACGCTGTTCACAGGAGTCTTATAAATTTTGGGTTTAAAAAGCACCCCAAAAAGAAATATTTTGGTCCGGAGAACGTAGGGCCATCGTACTGGGTTTCATCATCTCTTCCAATCCACCTATGAGGGTATTTCAGAAGGTATCGTCGAACAGCCCAGAAAAATGAGGTGGCGCTCCATCATGCATATACCACGTCCCTGCCGAATTATAAGGGATACATTTTTCAGAGCAATTGGAAAGGCTTTTGCAAAAAAATTAAGGTAAATATTTCCATTTAATTTGTCTGGTAATATTCAGAAAAAATATTGATCGATAATACCTGCCCAAAATTTATTTTAAATTGATGTTGCTGGTGGGTAACTTTAATTGGATAAAAATTTTCTGGTATAAACATGTTCATTGTGTAGGTTGATAACTCCTGATCTTAGAATGGTTGCCTCTGGAAATAATATTTTCTTACTAAAATTTAGATCGAATTCTTTCGTTCCGAATAAATTGACAAAATAGGGCCGGGGAGGATCAATGGGCAAAAGTTCTGAACTGTTGAGATCTGATACGGGTGCAACAATTGTTCTTTTAAAATATTATTTACGGTGTTTTAG
>JAHBCN010005350.1:0-56446 GCA_019359885.1 Listronotus oregonensis
GTAGGTACATTTTTTATTTGTCTGTCCACGTGATTTGAAGTTATGGTTGAGCAAAAATCATAAAATTTTTGGACAGTGGAAACGGGGCAGTGGCTCAAACCCTTTTAAGGGGAAAAAGTTTTTTTCCCCCCCGGGGGAAAAAAAAAGGAAAAAATTTTTTTCCCTTAGCCGTACGGAAGGCGTCTTACGGAGAAGAGGCTACTTAATATTGTCTCTCGCCTGGCGGAGACAGGCTTTTCATCTAGTATTACATCAGCAAAGTTGTCGGGGGATGAACATCGAGCGAAGGCCAAGTGCTGTTGCATGTGGTTCCGACTTCACAATAAATTTTGAGTCCTAAATGGATGACATCACCCAGACGTTAAAGAGGAATAGTTAAAAGTTATTAGTTATTTGTATAGACCAGGGCTGACACATTTGAAAATGTAAAAAAGTGAAAAAAATAAAAGTAGGATAAAACCCATTAAAAAAGGAAAAGAATATAACAAAAATAAAAAAAAAATTTGGGGAGGTGGAGGGGTGAGGTTAAGGTAAAAAATTTTTTATTTTCGGAAAAAAAACAAATCCTATGGGAAAAAAGTTAAATGGAAAAAAGTAAAAAATTTACAACTCTTAAATACACTTTTCACAAAATTGAAAAAAAACCAAGTTTTTGGTTTTTTTTTTTAACTTTAAAATTTTTTTTTTTGAAATTTTAAAAAATTTTTCCTTTTTTGCCAAACACACTTATTTTTTTTTTTAAAATATTTATTTTTTTTTTCTTTTTTGATTTTATCAAAAAACACCCAATTTTTAATCGAAAATTTTTCGTCAAAAATTTTTGCTTTTAAAAATGGGTTTTCTTTTTTTTGTTTTAAAACTTTACTTTCTATGGTAAAAAAAAAATTCAATACTATGGAAATGGCCGAAAATGCAAAGAAATGAAAATGAATACCCCCTTTATCCTTTTTTTAAAATTTTTTAAAAACTATTTTTGGGGTTTTTTTCAATCTTTATATTTTATGGATTTGTGATTTTTTTGTTTATCAATGTAACATGAAATCTTACGTTTTTTGAGTAATTAAAGTTTAAATTTTAATAAATAGCTCAAAATTGTGCAAAATGATTAAAAAAGAAATTACCATAGTAATGCATATTTTTGTTTACATCATTAAAAAGTAGAGATTTAAACGAACAAAAAGCCCGACTTTTTTAAAAAAGCAGATATTTTGACGGAATAATTTTCGATTAATAATTAGGGTGCTTTTTCGATGTCAGTTAAAGTAGGATGAAAAAATAAATGTTTTAAATAAAAAAAATACAGTGTGTTTGGGACATAAAAAGGTAAGTTTTTACCAAATTTTGTATTTTTTTTTTGTAAAAGATAAAAATAAAAAAACAAAAACTTTAATTTTTCACATAAATTTTGGGGTTATGTAGACAAAAGTGTATTTACAAAAGTTGTAGATCTTTTAATAGCCTACAACTTTGCTTTTTAACTTTTTTTCATAGGACTTGTAGTTTTGCCGGAAATCGAGATAAACAGTTTACCTTAAAAAATCACCACCTTCCACTTCCCGACCCCACATCGCCCGTTAATTTTTTTTTTTTTTTTTTTTTGTGTTATATTCTCTTTCTTTTTCAATGGGTTTCATCCTACATTATCATTTTTTTTTTTTTGGTTTTAAAAATTATAAACCCTGATCTAGTTTACCGCCTAGTCTATAAGGTACCGTGAAACATAGTATCTTGTTTTGGTACTTGCCATTGTTACCGGAACTGATAAAAAATGGGCTAAACACCTTAAAACCCGTTAACACCCATGCCAATTAGGCTTGTGGCTGTCATAAGGATAAAAAAATCTTTGCGTAAATTGAAAAACCCATTTAAGTAGTTTTACATACGACCTGCATAGTGAAGCCCCAGTTTAGTAAAACGGGACTTAAATATTTCTATGTTGGAAGAAAAATATACCCTAGACAAGAAGCCACAAAGAAGAGAAAAGGTCAGGGCTTACCCAGATCGGCTGTAATGGGATGCAACAGAGTGGCATGTTGCCTTGTTAGAAACCGAAGAAAAATGAATTTTTCCAGACCTTTTTTTAAACAAAAGCAGTAAAATTCCTTATTGCAAAGGACGTGTTTTTCACAGAGCGTCAGTGGAGTATGGCAGAAAGTTTTTTTGGTGAAAAAAGGTATCTTCTTTAAAACAAATCAAGAAAGCTTAGTGTTGTAAAAATAATAATATACCATACATGGGAACAATATTTTAAGCAGGGTTCAATTGGTATATGGTATAAGTGTAAAAATTAGAAGAATTTTTTTTTTCTAAATCGTTAAATAAATCTCAGATTTTTTGTGAATGTGGTCTGTCTACGCCATTTAAGACTATATCCTTAAGTAAATAAATCGTAAAATAGAGATCATTAATGTAAAAAGTGTCCCCACTAAACTTATGGATACTCCTGTATGAAGTTAGTGAAATCTTTAAAAGTGATTATTTTCCTTCTATTAATTTTGACCAATCGCTATCAAGTATTGGTATGTCAAATATAAATTTTAAGTGGAAAAATTACTTAAGAACTGTCAACTTAGCTGTCAGCAGTTTTTCCGGAAAAAAAATAAAAAAAAATTCATGCAAGATTGACACGTTGCCTTGTAAAAACAAACTTGATGGTTTCTATGCTGTGTTGCTATGTACCGTTACCAACAACAAAGATCACAAACGACGCTTACGAATTTATTAATTTTTCAACTGAAACTCAAAATGAATCGGTTTGGAAATGTTTTCTAAAGTAAAATCAATGCAGCTGTTGAAAATAGTGTTCCATTAAATACTTAGAAAAATCACACATCGATCTGGAAGCAATTTATGAAATTTTGCATTTTTGCAAAGCAAAAAATTACCAATCACTCCAGAAAACAACTACAGGCGAGCTAAATTTAATCCTCAAGGACTGGGCATGGAACATGCGTAAAGCTAATGGGGAAGACTACAAAGAACTATGTGTAAAAGTAATGTGGAATATCGTTGCCAAAAAACTGCAGGAAAAATATTTTCAAGAATTTAATATCGTGTTCGACCCATTCCACGACATTACCTTTAAGCCAGCTAGAGACGCTCGAAATGCAAAAAAAAGAAGTTTCCAGAAACATAAAGAAAAAAGAAAAACAAGTTCAGCTTCTTTAAATATGGACGACTACTACAGGATGGCGTCGTCATGGGATGAGACAACCCCAACCGGGTTGCAGCGTAAATTTTACTTTATTGCAGCAGTTGAGCTTGCTTGGAGGGGCGGAGAAGCGGCTCGTTGCTTAACAGAACATTTTAAAGAAGAAATTGATAATTATGGAATCAAAAGAGGTGAGATATTGCTTTTTAATTTTGCAACAAAATCTGTAAATCTCTAGTGTAACTTGGCAGAAAAAAACGCTTATATCAAAACAAAATATGTGCGCATACTTTTTATCCTGGCGTAAAATCTGTTTTCGCAATTTTTTAATGTCTTTTTTGCAATACCTTATATAAATCACGTTTTTCCATTTTTTTAACATCCAAAATTTGCTAGCTGTACTATTTTTGTAACAAAAAAATCAAAAAATCAAAAACGATATATAACCACTAAAATTCCTTTTGCTTTTCCAAAAAAAAATTAAAGTTACATACATCCACTTTGAAATCACACTACAAAATATATTTTGACATCTAAGTCAAATTATGTATCCCTTGTTTCAGGAAGGATCTAGTATGACACAGTCTTAAGCAAAACTGCACAAGGTGGTGCAAAAAATTTGTGCAATAGCAAGTGGCTTGTTCCTAATTCAAAAAACCCTGATTTGATGATGAACAAATAGATTGTTTTTGACACACACCAAATTCAGCATGGCAATCCAATCGTAGCACTGGATGGTTTTAAAACATTCCTGTTGAAAGAAATGAACTGTCAAAATGGAGAAAAGACGAGGCCCAAAAAACAGGTATGAACAAGACAGAAGTTAAAATATCTAACCATTCTATGCGATTAACTGCTGTTACTAATCTGGCAAAGGCCGGTGTAGGCGAGCAGCAACTCATCAAAATCACAGGGCATTCTAAAGCTGCGTCTATCCAACCGTATCTACAAATGGACAGTCAATATCATTCAAATATCATCACTGCCTTAAGAACCGTTCAAAATAATGTACCATCTACAAGCTTCGAAGCTCCCTTGAAAAGACGGAAAATAGACTATTCTTCGAGCCAACACCATCAATTGTTTGACACTCATCACAGCAACATAGAGAATAGTGCTACTACAAACATAATTAAAAACAAGTAACCGATATGGCTAACAATAGTCCTGTAACCTACAATAATTGTAATTTTTATATTAATTGTAATTTAAAATGAGTTTGAAGTAATTACCTTTCCCAGCTTAAGAGTTATATTGTTTTAATAAAAAAAATGTTGTATTAAAATAAAATGTTTATTTAACTCAGGAAATAATCTAACCAAATATCCCTCGTCCACCTAATTTTTCCAGTGAAAAAATTGGAACACTCGTTTCTAAGTATTCTGTTTTAACAAATAGCATTCGCGAAAGTGGAAAAATCCTCGTCTTTGACTCGGATTTTTAAAACCACTCTTGCTCATACTATTTGTTAAAACAAATTACTTAGTAACTCGTTTTTCCGAATTTTTCCGGAAAAATTAAATGCACTAGGGATATTACCGAAAATACCCCGAAAAAAATATATTTACGTCAAATGGACATTAAACTGGAGATTCAAGCCCTGACAAGCCAAACCAAACCGAACACCGTGAAAAGATTTTTTTAAGGTGTGCATTATGTTAGATCTGGTTAAAATACTTAAATATATCAATAGTTCTAGTTGCCTAAAACAAATGGTAAAATATCTTTGCAATAAAATTGCTACTGTTTGTCGGGGATGGATTTGTGTATTTCTTAATATCAGAAAAACGGGTCTATAGTTACAGGGAGAAGTTTTGGATTCTCTCTTTGAAATAGATTACATCTAGTGGTCTTCTAACTACCTGAGAAAAAACTTTTCTTATTGCTTATTAAAGTAAGAATATTTGCCTGCTAATAATATACCTGATAATAGTTGTATGATAGTATAAAATATTTCACAAGGTAGACTTGCGAAATTAAAGAAAAGCTTTTAAAAGAATACAACCAATCTAATATGGTACATGCCAAAAACTTACAATTTTTTAGTTGAACACTGCTGCAAGGGCTTGAGTTTTTTATTATACCAACAATGTGCCTAGTTAAACATGGATAATTTTAGCTATTTCTTGAAAAGAACATACTTTAAAAATTTGACAATATATTTAAAGGAAAACTTTATGTTTCATTTACATGAAAAACGTCACACCTGATCATTTATCTTAGTTTTAATATTTTCCAGTTATTATCCAGGGATAACTAATCATTTTAGCTTGACAGTATGAACCTGCACAAAAGTTTTCGTTTATCAAAACACAGTAGGTACAATAATTAATTATTATAAAGAAGACCAAATATGTTTTAAGTGTCTTTGTTTTAAATTAACATTTAGAGTGTGTAAGTGGATACTTAAATATATGTATACTATTGTAATAATAAAAAAATCAAAAAAATAGAACTTTCTGCTATCTTCAATAAACGTATTAATTGTTTAAGTTAATGCCTCCACTAACTAAACCCGAGCCACAAGATAGGGGGGTTATTTATAAAAACTCTTTTTGTAAATGCTGAAACATGCAAACTCCTTTAATTAAGAGATACAAGCTATAACCTGTTTATATTTGATGTTAAAAGAGCGCCACACACAAGTTATGTAAGATGTTGGACTATAGATTATACCCAAGGTACCTAATTGATTAAACCTGGAATCAAACCAATTTTTATATTTGGTAAGATCCATTATGTCAAACTATGCTTACACCACAATATCATTTAAAACTTGAACTGGCCAACTGTAATAAACATATATTAAAAGTATTTCAACACTTTAAACATTAACTTGACTGGCTGCAAATTAAATTTAAAGCCGAACTAGCTAAATGTCTTAAGATTTGAGGTGTACTCTATATGTATATATGTATCTACATATATATATATTATATATATATATATATATATATATATATATATATATATATATATATATATATATATATATATATATATATATATATATATATATATATATATATATATATATAGTTTTATTTTTAGTATTCTTGGGTTTAAAGGCAGATAAAAACAAAATTTTCTAAATAATGTATAATTTTAAATTAACGTTTCGGCTCTCTAGTATGAGGCCTTCATCAGAACGTCTTATTAGTAGATATTTCCATGAGTAGTCAGTGTTAAAATTCAACATAAAAACACATTTTTAAACTATTACTCAAGCGATTATTGTGTACATATATTACAAACATAGCGACACAAATTTAAAATTTCTTAATAAAAGGCATTAGCCGTTATGAGTATTATTTTTGTTTTATATATATATATATATATATATATATATATATATATATATATATATATATATATATATATATATATATATATATATATATATATATATATATATATATATAATATATATATATATATATATATATATATATATATAATTATTTTTTTGGTATTTTTCCTATTTAATAACATGACGAACATTTTTTAAATAATTTTTTAAAACACATTTATACACAAAAACTCACCATTTATTTCACTTTAGAAAAAGAAACAAACTAACCACTTCCTTTTCTTAATATTCCAATGAAAAGGATATAAATAATTTTAAAACTAAATATAAGAGAAAACCTACACATACAAACAGATATTTAAATTTCAACTGAAATTACCCAATATGATTGTAAAAAAAAAGTTGTAAAAAGTCTCTTTTAAGACAAAATTAAAACAGACCTATTACAGACTTATTTTTACCATATATTTCTTGCTTATTAAATAAAATTCAACCAATAGTTACTGAATTTAATATTTGTACTATTTTTAAAACACATAGCTTTATTAGATCTCAAGTAATAAAAAGAAAACCAAATCGATTCCGCGAAAAAAATTGTACTTAAATTTAAAGTGCTTGTAATTCTGTTATGGAATTTCGTATAAAATAATATTTGACAGAAGCATTTTTTAGGAATAAAGGGTTTTTTTAATATGGCAAATTGACACTGACAGACTAGAGTAAAGGCCCCCACAGACCTCGTTCTTTTTATGCAGTTTTAATCTTGGCAATCAAAAGCGTCTATTAACATTGCCAGTTTGTGGGCGAAAACCGAACATAACACCGTCGGTGAAAATTTCTGGCCGGTCTTCATGGCTGGTCTTCATTTACGAGTACAACCAAAGTGTGTGGGGCAGAACCCTTTTAATCGTCATTCTTGTAACAAATTAACACGCTTTATTTATGTTGAGACGGTTTAAAATTAATCGTCCGACTGAACAGTTTTAATCGGCGATTAAGGAGGTTAAAAAGAACGATAGTCTGTGAGGCCTTTAATAAGGTTTGTATAAGAATTTTTATACACTGTTCGTTAAAAGTCTCTTTGATAAGTCAAATATTTTGAAAATAGCTCACAATAGAAAAAAACTACCTGTATGTTGTAGGTCTTAATAAAATGTATGCAACTGGAAGACCTGTATTTAAACAGGACGGCTCAAAAAATCGTGGTAAGTAGAACTTTGTTTTCTTTTATAAAATGACACTTTTTTAATTGCATTTTTAATTTTTCTAAACATTCTTAATTACAATTATAAAACATGTCATATAGCAGAACCCATTGGTTTAAGAAATAATTTGAGTTTTAGGATATATGTAAGTTCAAGTACGATATTACTTGTATTTTTCATTTTTACGAGTTGGTTCAAATCTTTCAGGTAAACTCTTAAAAAAAATAAAACGTGTGTAAAATGTATCTAGGTAGGTTTTGTTAAAAGTATATTAGCATATAAATTATAAAATAACAAGCAGTAAAATTTTTATTAACTTTTAAAGAACAAAAATAAAATTTATGCCTAATTTTAATTAATAAAATGTTGAAAATGTCCTCCTTCCACAGTTTGACAATGGGCTAGGTTTAAAAAAAATTGTCTATAACGTTTTGTTACATTTTTTACTCATAAAATGCTAATTTTTTAATAATTACTTTTCTCAATTCGTTCAGATCTGCACATTTTGTCAAAAACACTTTAATTTTCAGGTGTAACCAGAAATAATATTCAAGGGGCATTAAGTCCGGTGACCTAGCGGGCAATTCTATGGGGCCACTTGGCTCTATTCAGACAATCTGTTATTTAAATAGGCTCTTATAGCTTGCCCAAAATGGAAAGAAGCTTCATCCTGCTAAAACCACGTATGTCGTAATAGTAGCCCTATTGCACCGGTTATTGCTGGCATAATTTGATTTTGCAACATTGCCCCACCAATCTGTTGCCAATAATGCCGGCCAACACATTTACTTTTTGGGAGTGTTAAGTATGTGTTTCTTATATCCAGTTTTGGTTCTGATCAGCCCAGTTACGATAATTATGTCGATTACCAGTTTCATTTAGTATGAATGTTGCCTCATCCGAAAAAACAAATTAATTTTTTAACTTTCTTTCCTTTTTTGCATCATTATTTTGCAAAATTCCATTCCATTCTTCTAATAATTCTTGGACATAAGTTATTTTATGGAGATAAAAATTACTGTTTTTTAAAATAATATTAACTAATTTAAAACATACATCAACTTGGGTAACAGCTTTTCTCAATAATAAATGCGGATCCTGAATAAAATAAAATATTTTTTTGTAATCACTAGTTGCCGATAGTGGTCTTCCGGAATGCACTTTATCTCTGCAACGCCTTATTTCTACGCATCCTTGAACTTTTCCCACAACTGTAGATTTTGATATGGGCTATCGGCTTGGAAAAGTTGTATTGAATAATTTCTTTGTTTCGCTAATTGATCTTTGTCGATTTCCAAAATCTTGCATCGTTTGTAAAGTTATAAGTTCCCATTCGCTGAAAGACATCAATAAAATTTGTTTTGACTGTGACGCAAAAAAATTTAGTATAGTTTGTCTCAAAGTATACCGTGTTAGCTTTTGCCTTCATTTATGGATTATACCTGCCGACAACAATAAAACTGCGGATCAGTATGTATTAAAAGACAGAACATTAGGGACGGACTCGTATAATATAAAGATTTATAATTTTTTGTTTATTTAGGTAGGTATAATCCTAAAATTACATTGAGAAATTAAATATATGCAAAGTTTTCATAGATTTATTATTATATAATCTATACATAATTACATTTTTAATCTGAATATCTAAATCTAATTCTGTTTCACTATCAGAGTCATTTTCTGCTCTGATTTTTGATTTCACTTGGTTCCATAAATGCTCTTTGGGGGTTTAACATACGGTGATACGGAGGACGACGTAAGACAGTATGTCCAGCATGTTCAGCCAAAGTATCACATACATAGTGTTTTTTAATTGCATATGAATTTAGGACTTACAAAAGTTGCGCTTTTTTGTAACTGAATTCAAAATAAATATCATTTTCTAACAAATATTTCTGGATTTCAGTTTTTGAACTTGATGATTATGGTGCTTTGTGTAGCAGACGGCTGTGGTAGCCTGCGTACTTTAAGACAATAACACTGTTGTTTGGAATATTTTTAAAAGATAATTTTAAAACCAGTTTTTAAAAATTTTTGTACTTGTATCCTCATGAGCAGTTTGGGACAACTCCGTCTTCTGAACCAGCGTTTATTATGGTAATGCGTTTGCCTTTATTTGAAAGTGCTTTCGTCTGACAGTTTTGACTGGAATCAACCCATCCTTTCGATACTGTGTCGTGTGTATCGAACCATGTTTCATCTAGGTAAATTATGGATCTGTTTTCTAACCTATATCTTTTAATTTCTTGAAGGTAATTAAATCTCCGTGCGATTTCATTACTACTTGTCTTTTGTCTATTTTGCGGTATTTAAATCTCATTTTACAAACAATTCTATGGAGGGTGGCACGGCTAATATTTATATTGGTTTCGTCTTGCTTCTTTTTTAGTTTATCCAAAGAAGGAACAACTCCGCTTTCATAAAGACAATATATTTTCCTTCTTATTAGGTTCCAATCACTATTGTCTATACGGTGAGATTGAAAATCACTACGTTTTTTTCTTTTGTTTAATTCTTCACTAATAATAATATCGCTTATCAATGATATAGGATTTTTTGGAAGTAGACAGGTTTCTTTTAAAGCTTTTAGTTTTATTAGTCATCTACTGATTAAAGTTTCATACACATTTTTCACGACCTGTTTTGCCTCTAATGACAAATGATTTCGACGCGAAATAGTTATATTCTCGTAGAACAACTTTTTCAAAACGCACACTTAAAACGGTTATTCAACACTGCCACTAAAACATTATCAATCAAGAAATACCTGGCCCACCCTGCCATTAAGAAATAATGGGTTTACCCAGGTAACAGGTAATAAAATTGTTAAAGGTTTATTGGGGTATTGTTCGTCAAAAGCCATAGCGATATACTTTGAGACAGACTATACCAGCTTGTAAAAAGGCAAAATGCAAGTGATATCGTACCTATGGCATTTATGTCCTTTAACTGAAATTAATTTTTAAACCAATGGTTTAGCCGTATGGCATTTTTATCATTATTATTTAGAATGTTCAAAGAAATAAAAAAAACGTGATTAAAACAGTATCTATTTCTTTAAAAAACAAAGTTTTATTTACCATGATTTTGTAAGTCATCTTGTATAGTTACATGTCTCCCATTTTTATACGTATTATTAGGACTGACAACATTTATACGGGAAGTTTTTTTTTTCTATTGTGTGCCATTTTCAAAAAAATTGACTGATCCGGGACTTTTAACACACACTGTATATTTTTTTTTAATGTAATGTGTCAATGCGCATATAACCTTTGCTAATAAGATTTCGGTTATAAGTAATTTTTTTGTAATACCCATTTACAAAGTATAATAGCATTTTAAATAGCAAATAAATAAAAAATCTTTCTTAAAAAAAAGTAATTTTGTATACCGTTATTGAATTAAAAATTCAATAAATGGCCCAGGATATTGCAGCAATATGACAAATATATTTTTTGTTAAACCATAGCTGCATCAAAATATTGTAAAAATTTTATTTAACCTTAAAAAATACATTTATATTTCCCAATAGTGTTAAAATTAAACTGAGATTGCAATATTAGATTTATTTGATATTTGGTTAATTTGTCTCTTTTATATTATTTTTCTAAAAATCACATATTTATACCTGCAATATGTTTGTATTTTAATGTCCGACTGGTATATTATTTGACAAATAATAATATTATGTCAAAGTCAGTTAAATACGAAATATTACCCTAGGGTGTTATTAAAAAAAAATAACGCCCTAGGGCCTACAAATTTACCAATAAATTATAATATTATCTTCATTTAAGCATTTATCACGAAAATACAAACACACAATATACTTATCATAATAAAAATTATTTTTTAAAGTAAAACGTACAATTTTTAAACTGACCGGAAAATTCCACATTTCCATACTCCACCCGAGTTGCTGTGTTACTTGAAGTAATGGTTTTCCCAACTACAAGGAAAGGATTAGCCAATTTGGAGCTTTCACTATCATTCACGTACCCTCGTGCTACCGAGGAACTCTTCCAGCCTCCTAACCTCATTAAGCTCTCGGAACTACCTCCCGCATCAGAATGAATTGTTGCCGCTGTACGTCTTAAACAATGACCTGTGTACGCCTTAGCATCAGGCAAACCCAAATATGTAGCAATCTTAAAGGGCATATTTCCAAATGTATTTTTACCTATAGGCTGCACAGTACATCGTTCATCACGATAGCACAAAAAAAACCTATCAATAGGTGCACTTTTAGGTCGCAAAGACACATAGTCCGGAATTAACTTTGTTGCGCACATTTCACTTTCATCAATAACCAAAAAGCTCCTTGCTTGGCCATTTTTACTTTGTGGAATGTCAATAAATATATGCTGACCCATATCACGCACATCGGAAAACTTTTCACAAGCTCGTCTATTTTACAAGCTCCGAATACACCTATCACTAATGCAACTTTATCTGCCAAATATTTTTCAGTCGGTGCTTCTTTCAAAAAAGTTGTAACTTGTTCGCGAGTCAGAACCTTCGACTTTTTGAGCTGATAATTTCTCCCAAGTTGCTTTAGGAACTGTTGCAGAGAAATCAACTTTTCATTACTTAGTATTTTCTTATGAACTATTAATTCTTTACGTAACATTGAAAACTTTGTCCAAAGGGAATTTGGAGAATATGACTCTGACAAATCTTGAAAATAAGCCATCAAAACGGTTACGTCCACACGATCCACGCAGTGTTTCGTCAGCCAGGCATCAAAATGGAAATATTCTTTCTCGTAAATCCCCTAAAATATCTTGGGGAAGATGGGTATTTTCCACTACTTCGGACATTTTTATGCCTCAATCGCGAAATTATTTTTTATGTGCTGTCTTATTGACAAATTACTTACAACCATGGTTACCACAATTACGTTTCGACAATTTTTTCAGGTAAATGCTAGTACTTGATTTGGTTTAAACTAATACTTTCAAAATTCTTTCATTTTTATTTAAAATAAAAGGGAAATTTACAATGTTTGCGGATAATACAACTATTTTATAAAAAGACAAATTCTTTATATGACGTAATTAATTTTTTTTTTTAAATTTAATCATAATCAAACCTGACTTTTTTTTTAATATAACTAGAACTAATATCTTAACATATAAATGTGAACTGTTTTTTATTATGTACTAATTTTTTTATTGATGTTAAACTAAATTTTAAGTAACTTATAGAAAAACAATGTTGTAAACTTGCATCTAATTGTGATGCTATTAGAGTCCTCTTTTATAAATTAAAAGACATTTGCATTTTAAAATCCATTTATTTTGCTTTAATTAAATTGATTATAAAATATTGTTTTTAGAGAAATTCTTATCAGTATCTATTATATTTAGTGTATTATTTGCAATATATTTCTAAAGCTAAGTCCAAAGACTCATGTTAACCATTATTTATATTTAAAAGAATTTTAACACTTTTACTATTTATTATAAATGCAGTATTTTTAATGAACAAAAATATTGGTTTGATAGTACTAAGAATATTTTTCACAATACTAGACAAAACTCCCAACTTTATCTTCCATTTTCATGTTTTACTCTAATAAAAAATATTTTATTTATGCCCCAAAAAAATATTTCATTATTTATCTGCTAATATTAAAAATATAGGTAGTTTTCAAAATTTAAATAGTCATTTAAAAACTTATTGTTAGGAAAGCCATAGTATTGTCTGAATGCTTTGAAGATAATTAAAAATAGATTTATTGTATAGAAGCATTATATTGTATTTTTTCCTTATAAAATTATAAAATTAAATACTATTCTTTGTTATTATCATAATTTTATTTTATTCCGCTTTGTCAAAAAGATGTATTATTTTATATAACAATAAAGTTTCTAAATATTAAATTAAGTAGTAAGTAAGCACACTTTAAAACGTACTATATTTTTTTTAAATATAGACAAAGTTTGCTTTCATTTAATTAAACCATGCTTTGCACTTTAATAAAATAAAAATTTAAGTTTTCAAAATTGTCAAAATTTGACTATAACCGTTGGAGGTAATATGTTCCAGGAAAGAAATACTTTAGTAGTATTATCTTTGGTTCCCGGGAATACAAGAATTTAAAAATATACAGGCTATTCCATTAAAAAATTGAAAGTTGACGCCGGTTTTAGGTACTAAAAAGTAGCCATTATTATTTTATTATATTATTTACATTAAGTACAGTTTATGTTCTACAGAATTTAGGTTACTAACAAAAGTGTAACCCTAATTAAATCCCGATGGTATAGTCAATATCTTTTAAAAAGTAATATTAAAATTTATAACAAACATTTCCATATCAGTTTAATTTTTAAAACATATTTTTTCAGTTTTATTACTGCTACAATGCATTACTGTTTTACGTTTATGGAAATTGTTTTTTAATAAAGCCGTGGTTCAATATTTAAAAATGTCCCAAGATATTTATTTTGTCATTGGTTAGTGATTTGGTTTTATTACAGGTTTTGCCAAAGCTGATTTTCAAACGATCACGTTTTAATTGATTTCCAGTTTGGTAGAGCAAAAAATAAAAAAATAAAATTTTGTTAACGAGGAAAGTGGGGGCATTTGAGGAAAATAATTATAAAGCGATCTGTAACTATTCCCAAATTTTAAATTTGTTTGGTTGATTCTAGTCGCCTTCTTTGTAAGCAAAAAACCTAGTCTTAATTTATTACTTAAAAGCTTCGTTTAGGGGTGCTTATAAACCAAAATATGCAGAGTGGACCAAGTTTTTAATAGTAAACACTAAGAATTAATAGACAACTTTTTTTAATAAAAAAAAATGCGATAAAAATATGTTGGCTAACAATTAAGTGTCAAAATAAAAAACGTTTTATGTTAGGTCATCAAGATGGTATTTTTAAAGTGTTTCTAAAACTTTTAAAGTTGTATTTATCTTATTATTATTATTTTTTTCTTTTGATGAGAATATACCAGTAGCAGTTGCATAGATTTTCTGACAAAAAGAAGTTAGGTTTTTAAGTTTTTTACATAAATAGTGTAATATTGTATTGTTTCGATAAGATGCTCCCTTTAAAGATAAAATGCCATTAAAATTGTATTGAAAACAGTAATACAATACCAACGGGCGAGTGATAAACGCGTTGTTAAAGTAAGCAATGGACTTAACAATAACTCTCTTGGCAACAGGGCATTACTTTGATGTTATCTATACCTTCAAGCATATACTACTAGAGGCAGTCTTGCAACTTGCTCGTACGAACACTCCACGTAAGAGAAAAAAGAATAAGAATTTAACATTTTCCCCTCGCTCTACGTGCTGAGTGGTCGGCGGGCGGGGCATGTACTATTCTTCGCCGACTAATCAGCAACCCAGAAAGAAAAGTGGTACTTTTATTCGTCTTTTTCTCTTGATCGAACATATGGGTTGGCAAAATTATAATAATTAGTAATGCAAGCCGAAAACAATAGAACAGTTTGCGCCTTAATTATCAAATTAAAACATTTTACATGCTCTTGCTATGCAGAAGAGATATTAGAAGTTTACAAGAACATGCAGAATGTTTAAATTAATGATTAAGGCCTATTTATATATATATATATATATATATATATATATATATATATATATATATATATATATATATATATATATATATATATATATATATATATAATATATATATATACAAATATTTATATTATATATATATATATATATATATATATATATATATATATATATATATATATATATATATATATATATATATATATATATATATATATATATATATATATATATATATATATATATATATATTTTTTGCTTGCATTACAAAATATTATAATTTTACCAATTTGTCCGATCAAGTCCCATCATCATCATCACCATAAGCCTAATTGCGTTCGCTGCTGAACATAAGCCTCTCGTAAACTGTTTCACTCATAGCGGCACTGCGACGACTGCATCCAGTTCGGTGTGATGCATTTTATATCATCGGTCCATCTTGTTGGCGGACGTCCCCTACGTCGGTAGGCCTCATTTCTCGGTCTCCATTCAAAGATTCTTCTGGTCCATCGATTATCTTTCATCCTTGCGATGTGACCAGCCCAGTTCCATTTCAATGTAGTGATTCTTCTTATGGCATCCGCAACACCGGACCTTCTCCTTACTTCAATGTATGGGATTCGATCCCTAAGACTGACGCCCAACATTGACCTCTCCATAGCACGCTGCGTTACTTGTATTTTGTTTACTATCTTCTTAGTTAAAGTGAGTGTCTCTGCTCCATATGCCATTACTGGCAAAACGCATTGGTCAAATGCTTTTCTTTTAAAGCTTATGGGGATTTGCGATTTAAATACATCTTTAAGGGTACCAAATGCCGCCCATGCCAGGCCCAATCTATTTTGGATCTCGGTTGTTTGATTGTCTCGGGCTATACGGAGTTCATGATTGAAATATTTATATTAAGTCACCTGTTTAATTTCACCGCCTATAATGGTAATTTTTTCACTTGCCACAAGGTTGGTCATAAATTGGATCTTCGAAATATTTATTTTGCAATCCAGCCATTTTTTAGGTTTGTTGAAGTCTTTCCAACATTTGCATGGATTTGTCAATGCTGTCTGATATTAAAACAAAATCGTCTGCAAATTTTAAATGATTTAGATCTTCTCCGTTGATGTCCCAATATATTTGTTCACACACGTATTCCAGCAAAGTCGTGAATAACTTTGGCGATATCGGGTCACCCTGCCGGACCCCGCGTTCTTTTCTTAATTTGTTTGTATCCTCATGGAGTCTTATACACGCAGTTGCTGTTTCATAGATATTTTTAATTATTGCGGTATCAATGTTCGATTCGACAATGAGCAAGAGCTTGGAGCATTCGGTGTTGGTCTATGGTATTAAACGCTTTCTCGTAGTCTACGAATACAAGTATAAGTGGCTTGTTATATTCCATACATTTCTCTATTCGAGTTTTAATGACCTGCAAGTGATCGTTTGTACCAAAATCTCCACGGAATCCAGCCTGTTCACGCGGTTGGTAACTGTCCAGTTTATGTGTGAGTCTCTTTTTTATTATTATTATTTTCATAAATTGCTTGTAAAGATGGGATAAAAGGCTAATGGGTCAATAGTTTCTTAAATCGACAATATCGCCCTTCCTATGCATGAGAACAATCACTGCATTGTGCCACTGAGAGGGGGTTGTACCTTTCAGAAGACATGCGTTAAAGAGTTTTTGAAGTATGCGTGTTAAAGCATCGCCTCCTTCTTTAATTGATTCGATAACTATATCGTCGTCTCCAGGTGATTTATTGTTTTTCATTTCAGAGAGGCAAGCTTTAATTTCACTTACTTATTTCAGGGATATCTTCAGATCATACATTTTGGATTTTCGGTATCTGCCTTGGTTTAAGAAGTTCCTCGTCTTTTTTATAAAGCTCTTTGTAAAAGTCTTCTGCAATCTCAAGAATGTCCTGTCTATTGGTTTTTGTTGTGCCACTTTTATCATGCAGTTTGCAAATGTTTTTTGTTACTTCGCTATATATTTTTTTTTTTTTTTTTTTTTTTTTTTTTTTTTTTAAAAAAAAAAAAAAAAAAAAAAAAAAAAAAAAATATCAAGTCCCACAGTGTTTAAAAAAAGACGAATAAAAGTACAACTTGTCACTCTCAGTTGCTGATTAGTCGGCGGAGAATAATACATGCCCCGCCGCCAACCACTCAGCACGAAAAGCGAGAGGAAAATGTTATTATTATATCTTATTCTTTTTTTCTTACGTGGAGTGTTCGCACGACCAAGTTGTAAGGTTGCCTCTTGTAGTATATGTTTGAAGGTTGCGATAGATAATCTGAATATTAGCTTTCTAGTGACGAAATTTTTTCCGCGGCTCAGAGTTTGACGTGCCTTGGAAAGTTTAACAATAAAAAAGGGCAATTAATATGTGAAATGTACGCTCTTGAGCTACTCTGAACCCTATGTCATCTAGCGTGCGTGTAAAAATAATTATATGACTATGCGCTGTTTCTAAAACCAAGAACATCTTTTTATTATAATGCAAAAATTCTTGGATCAAGTTTTACACCCTAGAGCACAGCGGTTTTTTTTTTAAGTACCGCATGTTATGGCTTTGGACACGCCTTTACCCAAGAAACAGGGTTAGTTAATTTCGTTAATTTATACAATATATAAAAAATATACCTACAAATAAACATAAAATGATTTTAGATCTTTTAATTTAAAAAGGATAAGTGGATTATAAAGAGCAGTAAGTAATAAAATTCTTGTAAATAAATAGTTTTACTAATATGTATTAAATTAAAAAAATCTGGAAAATAAAGATGAATCTACCTACCTGAATGTATCAATAAAATGTAGTAGGCATAAATTATATTAGAGAACCTGTTAAACACCCCTTAAGCAAGTTCTGCAGTATTGGTCATTTGAGCTATCTTTTCTGCTGCTTGTTTTTAATGAAAATTTATAAAATTTCTTTGGTGGAGTGTAGAACCAATTTTTTTCATATTCGATGCAAGGTAATTATTTTTATATCTTTTTATGCTTAATGGATTTTAAACGCAAAATTCCAAACTAAACTATTTCTTGTTATCTAGTTACCATGAAATGTTTAAAAATGTGCTGAGTTGTCAAGATTTTTCATTTTCCACTCTTTGTTAAATTTAACAATTGTTAAGTCCATTGTTAACTTTAACAAAGCGATCATTACTTGGCTGATAGTGTGCTATATTTTATTCAGAACAGTGAGCAATAGCCTATCCACTGCTAAAGTTTGCCGATAAAAACTTAATTAATTCTGTTATAGCAAGACGTATTTTTATTTTGTTGCTGTTTTTAAAATATTTCTTAGAGCAAATGATTTTTTGCCAGTATTCGATAAAGAAAATGTTGTACCACTATCAGCTTTTGCTTTGGGAATGGTTAGAAGTTAACCACAGTAAACGATACTCGAAATAATAATTTTTACAAACTAAGCTGAAATTATATATTTTTATATGGTAAACAAAAAGCATCTATTTCAACGATTTTAAAATAATAACTAAAAACATACATCTATGTTACAGATATCATACAGATATACTTTTAAATCATTTAAAAAAGAACAAAAAATAAAAACAGTTATTAAATTATACCAAATTTGGCACAATTAAGGTTAGGTCATAATTCTGACAGCTTGTTTATCATTGGCATACGCAAACATGGTTTTTAAGCGGCAAATGTAAAAAATAGAACAGTAAAAAACACGAAAAACCTATGGAAGCTAATTTTGTGTACCTACTGGTTAAAATAACATCGTAATACTAACAGCTAACTCCTTGGAGCCGTAAAAAAACCTACAAAAAGCGGCAAGTCCTCCACGGCTCGTCGGTGGGCAAGAGAATAAAGCTATCTTGTAAAAGTAATGTCATTCATCATTGAGACGACCAGCATTTTAAAAAATTCACAATAAAAGAACGCGATAAAATGTCATTTTTGATAAATGTTTCTTTGATATTTTAAGCAAATCTGTTTTGGACAAATTTATTTTTTTGCCCCAGGTAATTTTGACAGAGAATTGTTCGACAGATGTCTTTGTTACGATGTCTTGTATTATTTCTGCGTCATATCTTTACCCACCAGTTCATTATTTGTCTTAACACTTACAACAGTAACAAAATAAAAAAGACTTGAAATTAGCGAATTTACCAAAATACATTGTTAATTTCTATTTGTAAAAACGACAAAATGTTAATTATTTTGGCTTTACTTCTTTTCTTCTTTTGATTACTTATGTCCTTTGCTTCTAAATGATTGCATTTTACATATTTAAACCTGCTCTGTAATAGTATATTGTGCAACAAGTTTTGAAAAAGACTCTTTGCACACAGTATGAGGTTTGTCACGGCCGTAGGCAGTGCTACGGTGTACACAGTTTCAAACGTGTTGCACACGATACCTTTCTACGACTGCAGAAAATAAGGATTAATATGCGATTTTTTATTTTTTTAATCTTTTATTTTTTTTGACAGGACTGTGTGAAAATTTTCATATGCCATGTGAAAAGTTTTCACGCTTATGTCAAACGTAAATGACAAAATAAATCATATTGAAAGACAGAACCGTTGAAAAAACATATTTTCCTTGAATTGTACAAAATACAATTTTCAAAGCTTGTTTAGCGTGTGCAAAACCCCATTTTCTAAAGCAGTCGTATAAAATAGTATATTGTGCAACAAGTTTTGAAAAAGACTCTTTGCACTTTGCAAAGAGTCAGTTTCAAACGTGGTGCACACGATATTTGTCTACGACTGCAGAAAATAAGGATTAATATGCGATTTTTATTATTTTTTATCTTTTAACTTTTGACAGGACTGTGTGAAAACTCTTCATACGCCGTGTGAAAAAATTCACACGCTTCTGTCAAAAGTAAATGACAGAAAATTAAATATTTTTGACTGGTTGACACTAACGAGGTTGACATTAACGAATTGTTTATGAATTAAAAAACACACTTATTGCATCGTTTTCCAAATAAAAATTTTTATTAAATAAATTCAACAAATCATTAAAAAACAACAGACATATTTCTTATTGTGTTTTTAATAAAACATTTAGTATTTCATGGTATTCTTGGAACACATCTTCTCGTTTTATAGGCAAATAGGTAGGTCTCGGAACTTCGCTAGTACTGACCATAAAATTTCGATGTTTAAGAATGTACAAATAGTACTTGGAAACTATTTTATTTCTTTTTGTATTTCTCACGCGGTTTAACGATGGTTGCATAAAAACAAGAGTTTCTTTTGTCTTTTTAAACAGGTTATTTTCCAATAGATCTATACCAGCGTTCTTTACTAAATATTTTAAAAGTGGCAAGTTACTGTGTTGTTTATCTATTTTTTCGACACTTTCGCAAAATTTACACAAGCAATACTTTTTTTAAATATTGTCCATTGTCAATATAAAAATTTGTGACAACCTATTGCATGAATTATTGTTTTGACAGTTTGCTTACGATTAATAGTTGCTGCCACAGCCTTCTAGAATTCGTGAGTAAAATTATGGTTCAAACTCATAATATTATTATTTAATAATCTTTTCATATGACAATATAAAATGTAATAAAAAAAAATATTTACTTAAATTGTAGTAAGATTAGTGGCTCTTGAATAGAAAGCATATTCATGTTAAAACCCTACTTTAAGCAAACCATATTACTAAAGTTTAAGGTAACTCTACAAAAGACAGAGCCATATGTGTATTTAATAATAAACAATTTTAAATAATATGTTTGTTCCTGTAACTTTAGTAAAACAATCTTTTTAAAAAAATAAGTTAGTAATATAAGTAATGTCTTACGGTAAATATCATGTTACCAAAGTTTACGGAATAAGTTACCTTTATTATTTTTAACAAAACAAACATATGTTAAAAAATACACTTTTCATGGTTGTAGTAACAGAGAACACTACTTTTACTTAGAAAATAATGTTTTAAGTTAAGAAATTTAAGGGTATGAGCCTCCGTCAAGATTTATAGTTTTAGTACGTATTCTATTAAGAAATAAAAAATTACAAAAGAATATATGTTGACCCTATTACACCACAAAATATTATTTAAAATTCAGTACTTCCTATGACTTTAGTAATAGCTTGAAACTCTAGACAGACAGTATGTAGTGTGTTACTTGTTATGGTATAATATTAAGCTACTAAAGTCCAAGGAACAGTAAAATTTTGCCAGTAGTACCGGGAAAGTTACAAAAGGCTTATGTGTATTAGTTTTAGTATAAGCCGAAGAGACGTTGTTGATATATATTACGAAAATTGCAAGATGTTAACTTTAACAATAAAATTACAATTCATAATTAGGCTGGATTTAAACAATTAAATACATCAGGCAGTTTCAAAAAACTTGCTATTTCTGTAGCCATGCGACCAAACTTATTAATGCCTACAGCCTAATGCCTAGTGCTTTTTCCAATTTGATAATTAAGGAAAAATCTGTTTTCGGATATATTAGTGGATCTGAGATTGGTATACCTTTTACATATATTGTAGAAGTTTCCAGTTAGAGTAATGATATTATTTTTTGTACTTGTTAATTTGATCAACATAGCCGAATTTAAATCTTCCATGTTATTGACTGATAATTTATGTAATTCGTCACGTCTACAAGCTCCTACCAGACCAATAGCAACTGCAGCGTAAAAAATTAAATGTGTTAATTAAAAACTTTTAGCAAGTTTACGGGTGAGGGAACATATTTTTGTACTGTAAAGTTTGCTTTCAGTACGTAGTTTGATTAGCAGGTAGTGCTGATCCGGTGCTGTATTCAAAAATTTTGAAAAATCCTCCTCCGTTAGAATTTTGGACTTCTTTGGTGTGTATTTTTCTGATTTTCCTTTAAGGAACGACTGTAGTTTCATTAAATCGGTAATATTAATATTGTACTTTATTTTTATAGTAGCTTTTAGCATGGAAAATATCGACCAGAACGTGGATGCTTTATATTTCCTCGAGAGTTCTTCAAAATATACTAGCAGTACATTTTCTGAAAAGGGCTTAACATTGTTTCTTGCTTTCCACCCCTAAAATTTTTGGTATGTGGTCTCGTACCTGTATCTTGAAGTTTCCGGCAAAAGATTTAGCTTTCTCTTTTATTTCTGGCGGTGTACATTCAAATTCACTATCACTCTCCAATTTTACACAGCAAAAGATAATTTTTTCTAACAATACTTTTAACAGTTAAAATTAAAATAAGTGTAATTAGGCAACCAAAAATCACGACCTACTTGATTTAAATTTTTGTGACATTCGTGCTGTTTATGCATCATTTTGGCCAAACCAGACCCAACCTATGTGAAAAAATTTCACACATAGTACCATACATCATGTGAAATTAGTCATTTTGACCTGTTTGACGTGCGTTTTTGGACACTTTTCATAGCAGTCGTCGAAAAAGAATTTTTTACAAGTAAATAGAATAATTACTTCTTATATTTAAAGGCTCGTGCCGTCCAGCTTTATTTACTACAAAATATTTATGCTTAAAATACATTGTTAAAAACGCCTAATTTTTAAAATTAAAAAAATATTTTTTTAATTAACAAGCGTATCCCAGTTAATATGCTGTATACCCTAAGGTAAATTTTTCAAATAAAAGCGTATTTAAAGCTTTATAAAAAGGAAAACCAAAACAAAAGACAAGAGATGATTTATTAAAGCTTCCAATTGCGCTTTTGGGAATTTCAAAGCACTTTTGCATTAATAGACCAAGAGATGGTAAAAAGATGCTAAATTTGATAAAAGGCTGGTTAATTTTATATTATTTTTGGAGTATAATACTATAGTTAGTGTCGATTGTACAATATCTGGTAATCTTTAGTTTAAATTAAAATTTATACTTGAGTTAAACTACTATTTTAAGAAACATATCCGCTAAAATATTTTTGTCATTTTTAATTTTTAAATGATGTCCTAGGGTCATTTACGTATCGTCTCATTATGCATTGGTAATACTATATTTTAAAAGCAACTCTTAGCCAGTTTGATATGGATATAAAAATTATGAATTAGGAAAAAAATTACAAGAAACTGAGAGTATCAAATGAAAAGTTACCCCTTTTTTAGATTTTCTTTATTTTTTTATTATAAATGAGCGTAATAGCACAGGGCAATATATGGTTAGATAAATTTGTATATCTATTTACTTGTCTAATAAGAGGTCTAAACAAACACATTTCACAATGTTAAAAAAATTACATTAAAAGTAATTTAAGACCAGAAAAACATTGGTCTTGAAATTTTAGCAAAAGTTACATTATTTAAAAGTTTGAGGTTTAAGAAGGTGGGTCCCCTTTTCTTTTAACAGATGTACATCAAGGTGACAGTGAGCTTAACGATGGCTCATTTAGGAGTAGATGAAACATTTTTATGGTGAATTAAACCTTATGCAAACCTAAGTTGCGAACAAATATTATACAATTGATGAAATGAAGAAAAAAGCCTAATTAGTATATAGATATATTTTAAACTTTATTAGTTAGGTAAAACTTAAAAAAATCCTATTCCAAAAAGGTTTAATGAAACAGCTACTTCCCTGGCTAATGCCTCGTCAGATGTTACATTACAAAATCTAATCGCCCCCTAAAACAATGCGGGAAGATGATATCAATTAGTCAGATTAAGGTAAGATTTAGGAGAAAATAGGTAATAGAATAAAAAATATATTATGTGGCAACTACTAGAGGAAAGGATAATTGCAGGAAGCCATGTCAATAGCCAAAGTCAAGGCAAAAAAGATCTAAACAAAATTATAAGAGTGCATGCAACCAGTTTTTCGTTATTGAAAACCATACAATGTTGATTGATTGGTTATTGTCAGATAAAATAAAATACGAATATTTAAATAGAAAAAATACAAACAGTGTATTATCCAAAAAACTACTTCCCGGCTATATGCCTCGCTGCGCATTGAAATACAAGATCTATTTGACCGGTCCACCCTTATGATTATTTATTTTAGCCGTATTTTAAGGGAATGTTTTTAATAATGACCCACTAAGTAAAACAAAAACATTTTTGGGTTATTACTCAGAAGAATATCCAAAAGCAGTTATTAAAAAATAGCTTCCCTTCTGGATTGATAAAAATGAATTCTTTACCGACATTTTACAAAAATCAAATGAAAAGATATAATAGCCGTAAGGATTTAACAGATGCACAACGAATTTTTAAAAGATTTACGAAATCTTAAAAAAAAATACAACAGGTCATAATAATTTTTTTTTTTTAATATAATTAAACAATATCGCTCAAGTGTCAAAATCGGGTGTCACGTCAATACGTGGCGGCAAATTCGACGCGTGACAATTCGACGCGGTCAATTCGACATACAGTTCGTCGCATCGACAATCCGTCGCATCGCTATTTGACGCAGCAGAATTCGACGCTGACAATGAGAAATATCGTTGTGATATTCAGAAATATCGTTGTAAACACCCTGTATAGTAGTATTCAGTAATATCTATCAACGGCTAAATAATATACAGAAAGTTCCATTTCAAAAAACAAACGATATTACGAAAAGATAAAGATAAATAAACAAACATAGTGCAATTACAATATTTATAGAAAATATCAAATTAATAACTTCTATGTAGGGATAATTTAGACAAATCAAAAGCCCTAAGTTCTAGTCGGTCATGGTTAGTTCTGGTAAGCAAAGCGGCTTTTTATTTTTCCCAATTATATATCAGACGTAAAAATGCAGAGACGTATTAGCAATACATTGCTTTTTTTACATTAAATGCATTATTTAGAAAAAGCCTTCCTTTTAAATAATGCGCCGAGTCTCTGCGACCAATTGTGTCTGCGTCAAATTCTAAATGCGTCGTATTTGAGCTCGTCGAATTGTCGCTGCGACGAATTGCCGTCGCGCCATATTTGCGCGTCGATTTGTCGCGCGCCCAATTGTCCGCGTCGAATTGTCGGAGATCCTCAAAATCGCTTTAGCGATTAGCATTGCTACTATTAAAAACATTATTAATACAAGTAACTTATAAAATATTTGGTATTTAATTCTTAAATTTTTAATGTATTTTTTCCCAAAAATATATCTTTTAGCGTATGGTCCGGTGGGTGTGTTTAATAAAAATATGTAACTTTTAAAACTAGATTATTCCTAAAACACCTTTATTTAAAAATTAAATAAAATTTTAATTCTAAACAAAAATGTTTGCTGCAAAAAGTTTTTCTTATTTACTTAGCAAAAGTAAATAAATTTTTGGTATTCTTGGGGTAATTATTTTAAAACGCTTTTAGATTAAAAGCTTACGAAAATCGGTGGAGACATCCAAGGATAATAAATATGATCAATTATGCTTCCGATTGGACTCCAGAGAATATCAAACGCTTTTTACAATAATATTGTTCCATAAATTTGTCGAAATGTTTCCTTAATAATTTGTCATCACAAAGTTATCAATATTTCTTTTGGAGGAAAACAAACTACACAGAAAGGATTTATTAATCCAATCGAAATATAAATCCTTAGTATTGGGCAATAAAAGAAGAATACGGCAAAAAATATTGGAACTTTACTTTTAATTATATGGCAATAAAACAAAAATTAATCTATACTAAATGGTATAAAAATTTATTTTAATATTTTTTATAATATATTTGTATGTCATGAAATACTTTACCAAATCATTAAATATTCAGCTTTATCATCGTAGTACGCGAATACCGGATATCGGGGTTCATATTGTTGAGCTGTAAAAAGTGTAATGTTATTTAGATAAATTGCTTAGCAATAAAAAAGCCTACACACAATTGCGAGATGTTGTCGGGCATGGATGAGAGGTACAGGACGTCGTTGATATTACTAAACGTCAAGATCGTTGACGTACACTTTTTGTCTTAAGGAATTCTCTTTGCTACAACTAGAGCTTATGCCACTGTTAGTTTGGTAAGGCATGAAAGACCTTTTAGACCCACTTTAAACTTTGTACTGTTCTCAATTAATACTACCCCCAACTAAAATGCATAGACTACAGTGTTTACAATGGTGCAGAAAATTTTAAATTTGAAACCAGAAATGGATAAAAATAGTATTCAGTAACGAAACTTTATTTTAATTAGATATGCACGATAGCCATGCAAGGGTGAAACCACACGCTAAAAAGCTTGACACACGAATTAACAAAAAGACATGTGTATCGAGTTGATGTACTGAGCTGGGAACCTATAACGTACGGTAAACGGTCACCTTTTAAGTCTATTAAAGGCAAAGACAGCCTATCAAACTTTATTTTTTGTCTTAAATTAGGTCCCATTACCATCTAGTTTTTGAAAAATAACGTCCGGTCGCATGTAGCAAAAGTAACACTAAAATTCTTTAAATATGCCCAAATCAATTTTTTACCATGGCTATCAAGAGCTCCTGGCCTTCTTTATAGAACATAATCACATGATGAGTAAAAAATAACTGATTTACCCCAGCCTCCACAAATATTACCTACCAACAGCTTGAGATAATTGTTTTAAAAGAATCACAATCAAAGCCCCGACTCATTAGGAAGTGGTAAATCAACACATCACCAAAGATATCTGCTAAACTCTGCATCCATTTGACAAAGCTTTATTCATTAATTCGTATTTTACAATACATCTTAAGCTACTATACACAATATATAAATATCATATAATACATAAGTACATTTCTGATTGCCTTTTTAGGCCTCAGAAATGAGAATAACGGTCAGAGAACTGAGCATGGACTGGTGTTGGTCCGAGGTAGCATAGATGTAAAGACTCTACTGGTTTAGAACCCTCCGCTCAGTGATCTATCGGGTTCTCTTAGATTGCCTGTTGCCATTGGCTGAAAAGGGTTAAGTCTTGTCGAGAGTTATTATTTTAGTTTTGTTTAACTATTTCTTACAGTAAAAAGATTGTAAAAAACCTGCTTGCTTTTATTTAGGTACTAGCCCGCTTCACCAACCCAAATTACCTTGGAATTTTAACATACATGCGTTCGGTAATGTTGGTTTCTTACATTCTGTTATTTACATTATGCATTCATACTCCAGTTGTTCAATATTTTCTAAAAATGAATCTATGGCTATTACTTTATCCATTTTTGAATTGCAATTTTGTATTAATGTCAAGAGATCTTTTAAAAGTCGTATAATTTCACTTAAGTTGATGTTTTTAAAGCAACCTAAGAGTACCTTGAGGTCACTAACCTGTTGTAGAGTGTTTACACTATGCAAGCTCATTCTTTGTCCGTCACTTCCACTTCCAAGGGCTGGAAATGCGTTCTCATGGGTTTCCCTGGGGGGTTGATGGGCTGTGGGATTGGTTGGCTCGATGGAGCTTTGTGTTGTGGCTCGTATAGTTGGACCACTTGCCCTGGCCATTTTCCAAGGGTTATGTGCTGGTGCTGGTGCATCTTGATAATTTCTTTCGTATTGGTTTTTTCTTTCTTCAATCTTGGAAAGCTTTTGCCTTTGCAGTTTGCACAAAAGGTGGCTTCTGGTGTAGGGTAGTTGGTAGTGAGATGGTTTGAGCCACAGTGCATACAGCTTACTCTTTTAAACCAGTATGTTGGCGCGTGTCCCCATAACTGGCATTTTTTACATTGAATTATCTTTTTTTTGCTCTCCCTTCTTTTCCTGAGTACAGCTACGTGGTTTAAATATTAAATTTGCTGAAGCTTTTTAAGGGTTATTTCTGGGCCTGTTATTACCATGTACAGTGGTCTATATTGGGTTTCTAGGAAAAATACGCGTCTGGCGTCTACGTTATGTTCTTTCTTTAAGTAATTTTTCATGTCTTCTATATCCGGTTTGTGGTCCAGTCCCTTTATTATGAACGCGTGCGTTCTGTCTTCGGTTGTTGCATACGTATACCAATTGTTGTCCTGTGTTGTTTGGAGTTTTTGTTTTAATAGATTATATTCTTCCATGTCATTAGCATGTATAACGATAAAATTCTTAGCATATTTCAGGTTGAATCCCTTTTTTAATATTACGGCTAATCTCTGGTGAAACTCCCTTGCGTCTGCGGGATTTTTTGTCTGGCCTTCCATTACTATGGGTGGTGGTCTATTTAGTCTTTTTTGTTGATTTATCTGCGTATTTCTAGGTTGAGGTTGTCGGGGTCTTTTTGTATTCTTTGCTGTAGTAGTGCTGGTGCTGGACTCTTCATTGTCTCGGAGGTTTTGTAGTGATTGGTATCTGTTCTGCGTGCTTATTGAAACATGCACCCTGTTATGTAATAGGGTGTTTAAGTTAAATTCATCTGCTTGCATTTCGTCTTCAATGTTTGGTGTGCTTAATGGGGTTTGCTCAGGTGCGTCTGAGTTGAATTCATATTCGGACTGTAATTCTTGATTTTCAAGGTTGCTATCATGTTCGCTGCTACCTCTAAGTCTCTTTCTTGGGTTTTTTGCTTTTTCGTCTGCATCGATTTCCATGTTTTGGTTTTGTTGTGTGGTTTGTGTCATCTGAGGGCGTGCTTCGATGTTGGGTCTATTTATTGTAGTTAAGTTGGAGGCTTCGAGGTTGGGTTCATGTTCTATGTTTGTTGGTATTTCGTGTTGGTTTTCGGTTTAAGGTGGGTCTTCTAGGATATCGAAGTCATTTCTATCCATATTTGCTATTATGGTCTCCACCGGTTTTAGTCCGATTCTTGGGTCTTTTGTAAGGTAGTCTTTTAAGGTGTATTCGTATTTGTGTTTTTCTTTAAGGTGTATTTTTCCTTGGTTTGTCTTCAAGTCTTTGCCCAGTTGCATACACTCTTGGCAGTGCTTTGAGTATTTCCTCATAGTATACAAGAATGGCGTTTTGTTCTGCTATGTAGGGTTCTGGGATGTATTGCTAAGTTGGTATTGTGGTTTTTATCCCTTGCTTGCTTTTAAGGTGTTTTATTATGGTTCTTGTTTGTGGTAAATTATTATGGTTACTTAAGTTTGTATGTTGTTAAAATAAAATTACTGCTAAAAGCGACTGATTCATTTACTAACTTCCTGATTTTCTTAATGCCTATATTTTTTTTAAGTAAAATAAATGTCACAGGGACAACCAGTCTCTTTACTTTAAAAATCAAAAATAAAAGTATACTTTTCCAATTAAAAGCTGTAACGATTAAAATAAAAAAACTTTTGTAAAAAAAGGTGGACGTCTTTTTTGAAGATATTAAGCTTTTGTTATTTTTAAAACATTATTAGTATTTACACGTTTAAAAGAAACAAACGTAAAGTTATGCTTTATTTTAGATAAATTAAACTAAAATTTGGAAGTACTTGTATACAAATGATTTACATCTTTTCTATCATAAAAAAAAATAATATACGAACATTTAAAAATGTATTTACAGTTTTTAAAAACTACCTAACCCAAAAGTTTATTATCATAAAAGCACTTGTTTAACCTAACAATAAATCAATAAATATCAAAGCTATGTTATTCTCTAAATAAAATATAAAATGCTGGTTTATAGTTAACGACCAGTGCAGTTTTTTGTTTACTTTTCACTTTATTTTATTTTTTCTATATAATAATTTGGAATAACGCACCCTCAAATATGTTTTTTATCTCGTTTTTGTTGTTCAACTGTTATGCATATTTACTAAATATGCATAATACCTGCATGTTATTTTTTCTTTTTTTGTATTAGATTTTTATTTAAAATATATTCTTTTCTTTACAACCTTTCACAATAAACTGGAATTTGTTTTCTTTGGGCATGGTATGGTAATTAGGAAGATCTTATGTTATTAAGCGCAAAAATAAAAATATACATGTTGTCCGGAGAATACATGTACAAAATTTTACAACATTAAAAATGTTTTTTATAGTTTATTTTACTCCGCCTGCGACAACGCTGGATGGATTGAGTAGTCCAGTACTTGCCGGTTGCCGGTCCCAAGCCCGGATAAAGGAGAAGGGTTCGAAAGTGGGGCTAGCTAACTACTTGCTGTAAAAAAGATACAGTGCTCCTAGACTCATCAACATAGCCTCGGATAGAATTGGATTGGATTGGAACAAACGAACATGGAAACAAAAACCAATACGGATTGGATGCTGGAATGTGACCTCGTTCAATAATAAGGATCAGAAAATCCTACTAGAATTAAAAAAACATAAAATAGACACTTGTGAGCTCTCAGAAACAAAAAAAACAGCAAAGAAAACATTATAAAAGACGATTTCATCTTTATATATAGTGGAAAGGAAAAGAAAGAAAGAAACTAGAGTTAAAAACCGATTTAATATACATATCATCAACAAAAGCGGTGTAATATTGATACAGATCTGTGCTTAAAATTAATTTGGCAATAATAACATATATTTTATTTCAAATTAAATATCAAAATTAATTGCAAAAAGTAATTTTTTATGTTTGTATATAAATAAACATATCTTCTAAAAAAGTGTAAATATGCAAAAACGTTCAATTTCGGATGAAACGGGCACGGGTTGCTTTTTTTTTAAAATTTTAAAAAGGCCTTTTCGAAAACAGTTCACTTTTGACCCATATGTTTTTTTTTTTGGACTTGTTTTAAAAGCCCACTATCCCCATTAAAAGTAGGCATTATATTTTTTTTAATATTATATATTTTATTATATATATATTTTATATATATATATATATATATAATATATATATATATATATATTTTTTTAAAATATATATATATATTATATATAGGGACAACGAAATATTTTTATTTTCTTGAATAAAAACACATATTTCAAATTTTAGGATGCTATAATATACTTAGATGTTGATTTTGGATATTATAACATGTCTCTATCATTTGGTTTGAAGACACAACTGGTTTTTCTCTTTGGAATATCCCTTTTTTAAAAATTTACGACCTTTTGATATAAAGTGTATTTATGTCCTATACTTATTCTGTTTTTTTGAAAATGGGAAATGCCCCAACCCTCAGCATAATGAAATTTTAGGGGAAAACAAAAAATGATAAAAATTATTATTTTTTAAATTTAATTTTTTCTAAAAACTGTGGGGTTTATAAAATATTTTGGTTTGAGTGCTAAAAATTGTTTTCCAATAATTTACTTCAAAAATTTAAATAAACACCCTGTATTTTTTTAATTTGGACTACGGGATTTTTATAAAATTCTTTATCCTATACCTATCTTTTACTTTTTGAGAAAAATGTTAAAATTAAAGATTTCCAAACGACTGCAATTATGCATTATAGGGAAACAAATAAACGTTAAAACATTTAATATTTTTAATTTAATTCTAAATTATTTTTTAATTACCTTCTTAAATAAAAAAATAATATTAAAATAACAAAATTGCTCCGAAAAAACGGCCTGAATTTAGGCTTTATTAATTTTCTAACATTTATTTTTTTTTCCCCTATAACTTTTATAATTTGCGGGTTTGGACATCTTCAATCCATTTTCTCAAAAACAACAAAAATGGGTATAGGATATTATATAGATTTTATATCGGGTAGAATCCAAATTTTAAAAAAATACGGGTGTTCATTTAAATTTTTGAAGTAACTTTTGGGAAAAATCATTTCAGCACTTCCCGAAAAAACCGGGTAATTTTCTTGACCTACAGAAGATCTTTGAAAAATTAAAAAACATAATAAATTTTTATATCATTTTTTTTTTCCCATAAAACTGCATAATATGCTGTGTTTAACATCTTTAATCGCCATTTTCTAAAAACTAGAAAAATAACATTTTATTCAGAAAGGTTGTAGAATCCAAATTTTAAAAATATACATTGAAAAATCAAAAGTTGGATTGCTTCCGGTTAAACCGAAAATTTTAAACAAGCTATAAATCCAAAAAACGATCTTATAAATATTATAGCATCCTAAAGAAAGCTAATGTTTTATTCAAGAAAATAAAAGGGGGAGGATTTCGTTTCACCCAATTTTATATATATATATATATATATATATATATATATGTATATATATATATAGATATATATATATATATATATATATATATATATATATATATATATATATATATATATATATATATATATATATATATATATATATATATATATATATATATTTTATATATATATATATATATATATATATATATATATATATATATATATAAAAAAATATTATATATATATATATATATATATATATATATATATATATAAATTATTGCTGCAAATGGTGTCATTTTATATATTTCCCTATGTAACATTTATTTAATAATGTACACATGTACTAATTATTTTATTATTATCGTTTACCAATAAAAGAAGGTATTTTATAATATTTTTTGGAAAATACTCAAAAGTATAAAAAGTTTCAAATACGAACAATAAACTGAACAAAATTATCTGGGTTGTCAAAATATTATTAAAAATTAAAAGAAGTATTTACTGTTGGCGTCAATTTTTTACAGCCGCTTACCAGACCGCTAAATAATATTATTTGACTACATAATAAAAAATGCTAAAACCAATGGTTTTTTATAAAATTTAAAAAAAAAACACAATTTCTCTTTAATTTTTTGACGCTGCCTATTAGCGAAGAAAGCAATTTTAAATATATGCCCAATTGATTTTTTTTCAATGACACTATAAGATTTTGACATTAGAAGTTTTTTATAAAATTTTGTACACCTTTTTTTTGGCAATTTGTATAATAGAGTGGGTATTTAAAAAAATAAATAAAAGCAAAAAGGAGTATTATTATTTTGGCAAAGTACATAAATTTTTGTTCTAATTAACAATTGCTTCATAAATCTTTTTGAGGTAGAATTTCCACCCAACAGTATTAAAGGTTTTATAAACCGCAAGGACAAGAGTGGTAAAACATGATTTATTAGATTTTTTATGGCCCTTTGGGAAAAATTTAAAGATTCATATTACTTTTTGAATATTAGTACATAGATTAATAAAAATGCGTTTTTGGTAATTTGTCACCATAAAGCTGACAATATCTATGTTGGCTAGAAGTTAGTTGATTTAAAAGATTTAAGAATTATATTTATTAATATTTATGACTGCACTATATTGCTTAGTAAAAGTTATAAACGATTGACAGACACAACGGATTCCGTTACAAAAGATCTGCAGCGGGTTTTTTTTTTCATTTGGCAAATTCGAGGTTGTGAATCCCAATATACAGATTGTCTCAAAAGTTATGGGACACAGAGCAACAGCAGATTCCTTGAGTCGAAATCAATGCAATTTACGTAATTTGGCCTTATCCTAAAGTTGATAATAACTAAGATACAGGATGTCAAACTTTTAATTTTGTGTTCATTTTTTAGTAATAATTTTTTAACTAAATGACATAGTGGTACAAAATTGGGGATATAGGGGTTTTTTAAAGCCAGAAATTTAAATTCGTCCATGCCTTTGATGTTGCTAGTAGGGGGCGCCAGTTACGGCCTATTCCACTTGTTTTAGATGGCATAACTTTTTTTGAGCTTAGTATATTGACCTGTTTATTAAATTATTAGTTACTTTAATTTCATCTGCATCAAAAATATATGTCCCATCCAAGTCTTTAGGAGCAACTGTTTTCGAGATACACACACTTGAAAGGACCCCGCAATTTTCTTATGGAAATTGGGTTTCGGCCAATTGTCTTCAAACTTTGCATAGTGATAGTTCTTAACATGCTGATAAAAAGTCACCACGGGCACAAAACCCGATAACTCCTCCAACCCCCTTAAAAAAATGAGCCTCAAAAGTTCTTAAATCCCCAGTGACTTTTGGGGCTGATTTTGGGGGGGAGGGGTTGGAGGAGTTTTCAGGTTTTGTGCCGTGGAGATTTTTTATGCTACGTTTACACGCTTGGCAAGTCGCGACAAGGCTCCACAAAACGCCAGCGTTAAACGGGGTGTTTGGCTTTGCTTGCGTGAGCTTGCCGCCGATCTGGGCAGGTGTCGGTTCTTAAACACAAATCAAAGAAGTTTGCGGCAAGCGCTTAGAACTCACTAACGCACTCGCATTTACGGCGCTTGCCAGGCCATGGCAAGGGCAAAAGGTCTTAGTGTAACAATAATTAAATAAAAATATTTAAGAATATAACAGGTTTACTTATTGCTATAAGCAGTAAAACACTAAAATTATTCCTACCTTGTTCTCTGCAAATTTGTTTGGTGACTTATATTTTCCGTATCACTGACCATTGGCTTTAAAAATGTTATGTTACCTTATATTTCTTTATTCTAATAACGTGCTAGTTTTACCTGTAAAAATAAAAAATACAAACTTTAGAGACAAGAAACAACAACAAAAGTATTATTAAAAAATTAAAGTGCTAAGCTACTTTACTATAAAGCAATATGTCAAAAGTAGAGGGTATGTAAGAGTTTAACGACCTTTGTCCCCCAGGGGAATATCATATCTCAAGATCTTTGACGTTACTCAAAATAAAAAAATAGGAAACGTAGGCTAGGTTTATTTGGGGTTCTGCGCATGCGCAAAAATTATGACAGCTGTGACTTGGCAAATGTCACCTGTCACCTGTCATATATCAAGAACCACGTGTTCTAGGAATAAGGTGTTACGCGTTGAATATTTGGGCCAAGACCTAAAATTAATTTGCGCAAATGCGGTTACTTCAACTTAAATCATTCGGTAGCTATAGACTAAAATTGGAATTAGATAGGTGAGGAAGTGCAGCGCGGTTTATTTGGTTAAATTTAACCATTGTGACCTTAAAATTGGAGTCGGAGGAACAAAAGAGAGTTAAATGACTAGTTAGCCTACGTTTCGCCAACGGTTCCAAAGTAAAATAAATTAATACTTAGATAAAACGACATTTAATTTTCATTGACATATGTCATTAGCAACGTGACCTTTTTAAAATGTTAAAAAATATACTAGAATGACTTATATCATTTATATAGTCAAAATTACCATCATATACAGGGTTTGCTACTAAAATAACACTTAAGATAAAATAACATTGTTGCACTTATTATAGAACATTTATTTTTCACTAACTATACTAAACCTTAAATTTCAATATTTAGTATAGCTATTTTAGAATTTTTTTAAGTCTTTCTTACAAATCCTATTAGTGGTGAATATCTAACAACTTGTCATAAATAATAAAACAGTAGACACTTGTGTTAGCGGAAAAGTTTTCTTTTGTTTTAATCCCTAGTTTTATACCGATAATACCAGAATTTATTGTTTAATTTTGCCTTGAACCATCAATTACAATTAAGTGTGCATAATTTTTAATTTTTTTGGTAGTAAAAAGGGGTTTTTTTCTTTCTGGTAGTATCTCTCTTGAAATTTAGAATAATTTTATAAATGGTAGCTACTAGTTCTTTTTTAAACTAAAAATTTTAAAAATCTATAAATAAATTTAAATTGAAATGTTTACATTTGCAACAATACAATAATAACTAAGTACTATTTTTGTAAAATTTATTCTTTTAAGCAAATTTAAAACAAAAATTATCCATCTCTGTCTTTCCACCTGCACAAAGTCATTATACTCTAAAAGTTTTTCAACTGGTACTAAGGATGTTCTCGGGCTCCAGTTAAAAAACCGATTTTTTCCCCCGGTTTCTACTTCAACAATCTTTAAAAGTTCTAGCCGCAGCCCCGGATACTGTAATATGTGGAATTCGCCTATTTTTTTCCAGAGGTTACTCAGCATTTATATCAAAAAAGACCCCAAAATTTCGTGTTTAACATCTCCTGAGTATCTTTTAAAAATATTTAGCAAATTATCTATTTTATTTATAACCACTGTAAAAAATATATGCTTTCATGGTTGCTGCTAATTCAGGCTATCTAATTTAGTCAATAACTTTTCCACCAATTTTAAGACAAATTTCTTTAAAAAGGTGACAAAGAAAATTGTTTATAAGTTTTGCAATTTTTAAAACTGCTGCATCATCTTCTTTTAAAAGTTATTCTTCTGGATAAATATAGCTCGATGAAGGAAAAGGTGTAAAATTAGTTGTCCCGGATGCCAATTTCATAATTTTTAAAAAAAAGTTGGGCGGTAAATAATTAGTTTTCAGTTTTTGTAATAGAGATCAAAGTTTGGGGTTTTCAGTTTAAAATATCATTTTAAAATCCTTTCCAATGATGTCCACGGATTCAAAGAAAGTTTTTTTATTTTCTTTTTTTTTGGTTTTTTTTTTTGATTCTAAAAAGTTTAAAGTTGATAATTGTTTGGTGTTATATTTAAAATCCATACGGATTTTTTGGGGAACCTCAAAAAAAATTTTAAAGGGTTGTCCAGAGGCATTCTTTAATAATAATTATTTCTAAAGAAAATTGTTAAATAAAACAATTTTATTTTAAAAAAACTATAAATCCCCCCCTATGAAACCCACTTCTTAAGATAAATATGTTTTATAATAAATTTTGAAATAAGGGAAAAAAAAAATACAATAAAAAATAGGGTTGGAAAAAGATCCGGAAAAATCATAAAAAAAAATCGGAAAATTTTGTCTTGAGCACTTAAAACCCCAAAAAAATAGAAAGAAAATTCCCTTTTTTTCAGTTTGCTTGAGTTTGGGGTTTTGGGAAATGACTAAAGTTGATCGTGTTTAAAATTCTTTTAAACGGTTTCTTACTTAAAAACAATGCCATTGAAGGCTATAGGGGAACTTGAGGAGGAAATTTTTTTTTTATTTTTACCATAAAAATAAATTTTATGGTTTTGTTTTTTTAGGTTAGGGTTTAAGTTGTATATATCAACAAATGTTTCCTCTAAAGACCAAGAAACTTTGAGATAAGCAGATTTACGCAAAAAGGGGGCAAATATAGCTGGGACATTTAAATTGCATGTTTCATTAAAAACAAGGTTGTGAGGGAAAGAGTCTAGTAAGAATAAAGCGGATCCTTCAAAATCAAAAAAGCAGTATTTTAGTGACTTTTCGGATGATGAACACTAGCTTTTAAAGAAAAAAAATAATTGGTGCTGCAGGCAAAAAAATGAGATCAGATATACTCACTCCCCACCTCAGTGGGACGTGATGACAAAGCTTAAAAATCATATAAGGGAAAAATCTCCTAGAAATTTTCTTTTTAAATTTTTGATGACCAAGAACTCTTATTTTAGATTTTTCAATAAATATGCTTAAGCAAAACGCCATTACTTTTTATGGCAGAAGAACTTTAACTTTAGTTCTTTTTTTTCTGCATGCAATTTAATAGTTATTTACCCAAAAGGCGGAAAGTGATAATTTTTTCCCAGCGACCAAATTGGGTAAGCCTCAAGGGGGGAAAAAAGACACCCTTTTCCCTAAAGTTATAAAATTTTTCTAGAGGTGTGGAAAAAATCCTAAAAAACCTTGGGTAAAATTTTTTTTTTACCCAAAACTTATTATATTCAATTAATCGAAAGAACAGTTTGGGACTTTTTCAAAAGGGGAGGGCAATTTTTGTGGGGGTTTTGGGGTTGGAGATTGCCTTGAGGGGAAAACCTGTCTTTTGGTAACGAGAACATTGTTGTAAAGAGGTACAATGGGCCCTTATTTTTGCTGTGTTTAAAGGAGATGAAATTTTTGGGGTAATATTTTGTTTGATAAGTCCCTTGAAACTTTGTAGAAGGGTTTTTGGGCCTTCTGCAACAGATGACAACCTCAAGTCTTTTTTTATTTTTTGCCTTAACCGAATTTGCCCAAAATTTTAGCTGAGGAAGGCAGAAAATTCCCGTGTAAAACGGGTTTGGAAGAGTAAACGGCAGCTTTTTTGAGGGGCATCTTTCCAAGTATTTATTCCTTTGCACTGGAAGTAAAGCCAGTTTTTGTAATTAACAAAAAAACTTCGTGTGGTTTCCTTTCTAACTGGAAATTTCTATACAAAGCAGATATTTTCCCTTTTCAATTTCCCCCGAAATGACAAAAATTTTAGAATGGTTTTGGGTCTGGGAAAATTTACAATTAAAAGATTTTCCTTATCGTCAATATCATATGCTAATTTTTTCAATTTTTTCTCGACCACACGCATCAGCTAGTCCGAAAATTGTAGCTGCTTTTATGTAGATAGACATAATTTAGCATCATTAATAATTTTGCTATTTATCTTTCGAGATTTTTTTGGGCCCTTTCTTGGGCCCCAAACCCCTTTTTGCTTCTTAAAAAATGATGTAACTTTGAAATATTTGCTTAAACCATGTTTTTTTCGATCTTAATTTTTTAACATGGAATACCACCAAAAGGTATTGGGTTTACATGTTTTAGAAGGGAAATATGCCACAAAAACTTTTCTTTCATACTTTTAATTTTTTTTTCTCGCCACACCACTTAAAATGCTGATTTTTTTCGTACCTGTGCCCGATTTGGACGGCAAAAAATCAAAATTTTCTATTTCAGCGCTTTGGAATGGTTTCGGGTAACCTCGCCGAAACTTTTTTATTCAAAATCGACGTACTGATCAGAATGTACTAAAGAACTTTTAATTATCGATGATTTTAAAATGACTTTGTTTTTTTATTAGGGACACGCCCCGGGTAAAAATTTAAAAAAATCTAAACAAGTTTAATATATCAGGATGTTTGAAACAAGTTTTAACAATATTAATTTTTATGATTATTTCGTTGATTTTACATCAAATTTTTGTACAAATAAAAAATACTATCCCAATAATAGAACTATACTAAGTCAAACTTCAAAATTTAAAACATTTTAAGTACCTTTTTAAATGGGAAATTTGAGGGACTTTTCCGGAAAAGACTTTTAAATAAATTGCTTGGAAAGTGCTGTTTCCCACACGCTAAAAAAAAAGTTTTATACTTTAAATTCATTATTGGACCAATACATCCTTAATTATCCATCGAATTATCTTAAATAAGCGCCATAACTTTTATGGCGGGAAGAAAGAACTTATAAACTTTATTGGGATTCTTCGCTGCGGATCATAGCCTTCTTCAAAATGAGGATGTATTGGTCATTAATGAGAATAAAGATATAAAACGTTTAAATTATGGTAGGGGGAAAAGAAATTTTAAAAATCAAAAAGTAGGTCCTGAAAAAAACGGAGGTGTTGAATAGCACAGCCAAACAGTATACGCCTGTCAAAGGTGCACTTACACACTACTTTTTTTGGGGATGGGGCTTAAACAACAAAATTTTATATTGTATCGTCTCAGTGATGCGTTATCGCAACATTTTAAAAATTTAAATGTATTTTTACCATTTCCTTTTTTTTTTTTTTTTATATAAGTGTAATATTTGGGTTGTTTACAAAAGAAGTGGTTATTTTTCATAAAAATAAAGATATAAAAAGAAACACAAAAAACAATATTTTTATTTGTTGTCCCAGTGATACGTTTTCGCAACACCCAAGATTTTATAAACTATTTTTTTTAATGCACTAAAATATTATTTGAAACTAAAATAATTAATAAAAAACACATATAATTTTCCATTTTCATGGGAATAAATGGGGTTAATACGTTGTTTAAAGGACGTATTTATTATTCTTAATATCATTTATAAGACTTTAAAAATATATTTCTGATTTTTTTATAATTACTATAATGTTTCATCTTGTTTAGTCATAACAGGGTACATTAGAAAGCAAAATATAGACTACTTTTTTCGTTACACCTGCAACAAAGTTATTTATGCAAAGCCATTTTAGTTAGAAATCATAACAATGATTAAATCGGGATTGGGGTTTGGTTTTAAAGGGAAAAAAAGAAAGGGTGAAAAAACGCTTTCATAAATGACTCTGTTAAATTAAATACAAAAAGAATGACTTAAAGATTTTTAAAATCATTTGAAAAATTATGTGTTTTCAAAAAAATGTATGTTTTAAGCCGGTTTTACATGGAAAATGAAAGAATTAAAATATTTGGGTTTTAAAATTAGACGAAAAACAAGGAGATAAACCCAATAATGTGTATGACTTTTTCAGTGTACCAAAAGTAAAAATTTCTTTGAAGGTAAAAATAAAAGAAAAATGTGTGTTTTTTATTTCTGTTCTTAAATTGTTGGAATGTCAAAGTAATGAAGATGGTTAAATCAATTTTTTACCTATTACCACAGGTTTATTCTGCTATAAATTACTGTATTATTTGAAATTTGGGAAGTTCAGCAGTCAAGGATCTCTTTTTTAGTTCAAAAACGCATTATAAGAACTATTTCTTTTAAATCAAAGACTCATGTAGAGAACTTTTTAAGCAGCTACAGGTTTTAACAATACCATCTATGTATATTTTGTCTGCATTTTACATATTAAAGAAAACCCACGCCTTTATTAGGTTTTGGACAGAGACATGGCGTACAACCTGAGAAATACCATCCGATATCTTAATAACTTCAACAGAATCTCTCTCTTACGGCAACAGTTTATAGTAATTATGCCCCATCCAAACTGTATAACCACCTGCCCCATGACCTTAAAACCATACAGAGCATTTCGATCTTCAAATCTAAAGTTAAACAGTTTACTTAAACATAGTTTTACTCTGTAGCTGAATTTTTAAATTGTATTAATTTTTAGGCGGGTTGGTAGATTTACATTTGTGTATTTTTTTTTAGTGTTTTATTATGTATTTTTTAAATGGATTCTGTTGACGTTTTCTATGCATACATGTATGTTTAAGGAAATAAAGAATTTAGAATTTGAATTTGAATTTCAATTTCAATTATATTTTTTATAGCTAGTGTCAGTTTAGTCCTTTAAGCTTAAGAAGATTTTAAATGCAAACAACATTGTTAGTTATCCTGGGAGGTAGAACAGGTTTGAATTTTATTTTTAAAATAATATTGTGCAAAGTAATGTCATCTTACATATTTACTTGGGAGAAGTTTCCTTTAAACCAAATAACTTTAATCAAATTTATTTACTCTATTTACCTACTGTCTGTTTATTACAGTTAACACGTTGAGTGCCACCGTCCAGTATACTGGACATACCAGTTCTTTACATATAGCCCGCGTCAGTTAACTGGACGGTTCCTAAATAGCGATTTCAGTAAATATTTATTTATTTTCGGGCTACAGGAATGGGTTAGTTCTATCTAGGGCGGGATATAGTTAAAGAGTATAACAAAAGTGGTACGATTTCTTAGTCGTAATATGCTGAGCACGATGTGTGAAGCAAACAGTACCAGTGGCCGAATAATTTTCCTCGATATAATGGCGCTTATCGTTAGGTAATGGCGTTACATCAAAAACACGTGTGTACATTTGGTTTTGGTGTTATGGTATTTGGATTATAAACTTTTGAAGTTTATTGCGGTGTTTTCAAGATGTCTATAAATGATAATGATGCAACTCCAAAGATAGCCGTTGCCCGCTAAGTCTATGAAGTTGGCTGGAAGGGCAGTCTTCGACAATATATATCGAATAAGAGCCATAAATATGAGGATAAGTTGTGAACTCTACAGATGATGGGTTCCGTTCTTAACATTATTGTTTACGCACGGAAAGGGCAATTAGTTTCACAAGAATTGTACACATGCTGAAAGTGTGATAAAGGAATTGATAAAGAATTACTTAGAAAAAGGTCACACAATATACCTTGATGATTTTACCCAGTGTTTCGTTGGCTGTTTTTACATACAAAAAAAAAAACAGGTTTAGTAAGACTCTTCGTGAAAATAAAAAGGAAAACTATAAAAACTACTGAAACAAAATAAAAGGTAAAGCGGTTTGGAAGATAGAGGCCAGTTTTCTTACAAACTGGAAGGAACAAAGGTATGTTGGATGAATATTACTGTCCACAAACATTGATGGTTGAGAATTAAGGCAAGAGGCTAATAATAAGAAAATAAACCTGCTTTACATTATCGACTACAACAAGCCCATATGTCAGGGAATTGACCAGTCAGACCAAATGATGGCATACTACTCTACTCGTAAGTATTTTTTCATTTAATTGGAGGAAGTTTATGTATAATGGGTTAACTATACAAATATATAAAAATATATATATATATATATATATATATATATATATATATATATATATATATATATATATATATATATATATAATATATAAATATATATATATATATATATATATATATATATATATATATATATATATATATATATATATATATATATATATATATATATATATATATATATATATATATATATATATATATATATATATATATATATATATATATATATATATATATATACATATACCTAATTTGTTTTCTTGAACCATTTATAATATATTCTTTTATATTTTCTTTTGACATAGTGGTTCTTGTTATTTTAATTACCCAAATAAAAGAGTTTCCATTTCAATTTGCAGATTTATTTTACAAACTGTTTAACAAAAATAGCAGGGCTCTTAGACTTTCGAGAAAAGTTTATTACAAAAACTCCTGGATCAGTCTTATGTTTTGCAGAGTGGAAAATGATATTAAAACTACCAGATAAATTCCACTTTCTAGAGCCAAATGCTCCTACAGAAAAGAAAAAGCACAATGAAGAGATGCCGTCAGTGTACGGCAGCAAAGTTCAAGGAGCTAGATATTTGTCAGTTATCAGTTCAATAGATCTATATGATAATATCCTGTTTCAAAAATTGGAACAGACTATTAATTTACTGTATTTTACTAAACATGTTTTTATTTTTTTTATTTTGAATAAAGCAAATGAACAAATTATTCTTATTTGTAGTTTTTAAATAAATATGTACATGTCCAGTTAACTGGACATCAGGACAGTAAGGTAAAATCATCTATATAGTCAATGTCAGTTTGCTGGACAGCCACTGGTGACCTTGAAAATTGCCAGAGTATGTGAACAAGGCCAAACAAATGCATTTAACGCTGAAAAAAATGTATATAACCCAAAAGTTGGAGCCGGGTTCTAAGAGCCGTTAACGTGATTTCATCGTGGCACTCAACGTGTTAAATAATGCCTAACTACAATCTTAAACACATAAATTCTGTTAAGACGTTTACTTTTTAAAGAAGAAAAAATAGTAATTCCTAAACTCGTTTTACATAAAGGTGTAAAATTTGGTATATAAATTCACATAAGTACTCTAATACCGTGTAAAAAATCAAAAATGGTATGTAAAGTGATCTTGGAGATATCCGATTTTGAAAATCACCCTTTTTACTACTGACTTACTGACTGAATGATTCATTGACTCATCAAAATTATGGAGCACTTGTCAAAGAAGTTAAACCGTAAAATCTGATATGTAAGTAGATTTTAGGACACAAGTATAGGAAAATCCCGAATACCGCACATTTTTACACGGAACGCACTGACTGAGGTTCGTAACTCCGTACATTTGAGGATTATTTTAGAAATTTGCTATCTGATTGAACCTAAGTCTCCAGGAGTCAAAGTTGTCTTAGAATTTATTATTCAGGCAAGTTATTCATGAAACTAAGAAAATTGCTAGTCTTACTTATTAGACACCAAACCAGGAGCGATTTAAGGACAATTACATGAGCATTTTTGCACTTTATATTTATGCTGACAAAACTCCAACGAAGGTTTTGCATTACCAGCAGGTTAAGATAAATTAGGCGGAAATTTTGACAAATAGATCCGAAACCACTCATTAAATTAAAAATTATTAACACCAAAAGATTTACTAAGATTTCCTTTCGTGTTCACATCAAACATTTTTAGCACGAAAGCACCTATTTTTTAAATTTCAAAAAAAAAATTTTTGGGTGGAAAGGGGTTTAACTGAATGACCCCCTGTGAGGCCATTTGTCGCCGGATTTCCCATTGATTTTTTTTTTATGCGTATTAATAGAACGCATGCAATATTCAAGATTTTAAAATAAAAAAAAATTTGCAGAAAATACAAAATTTAGAAAAAACAAAACGCAGACGAAAATGATGGAAAAAATCAAGTTTTACTTCCTTCGACGATTAATCTTTGTATACATGAAAACAAGGTAGTTTGAAATTTTTTCCCCCAAAGTTTTTTCGGGCCCAATAAAATTTTTTATTTATTTTTTTGTTTGTTTGCTTTTTTTGCTCCCCATGTTCAAATAATTTTTTTATTTTATATTTTTCTTAAATTTCATTCTTACACCTAAATATGGCTTTGATTATATTTACGTGGCTTCTGGAGCTTTATTTTAAAGACAGAAAAAAATGTTTCATATAAAGTTGTAGGTTTTTTTTTTCCATATTATCTTTTTAAATTATCAGTAAAAAAATCCAATAAAAAAATGGAAAAAAATAGAATTTCAACTTTTTTTAAAAAAACCCTGTATATTTATGGGCCCAAAAAAAGATCTTTTTCTGATTTCAAATATATATAATTGATTATATTTGGATGAACCTTTTGAGATTTTAACCCAAAAAAAAAATAAATTAAAAAAAATTTTCAATTAGTATCAAAAAAAGTATGAAAACAATAAAATTGTTTTATAAATTTGACTATTAATATTGTAATAAGGGGTTTAAAAATTTTTTATTTTAATTAAAAAAATGGTTTTTTATTGTTTTTGTCGAGGGTATTCAGGGAAAAACAAAATGTGTTACGTCTTTTATGGTAACAATAATAATGTGAGACAGTGCAAAGGGAATATTTCTTATTATTTCCTTTAAAACGGGACCCTCTTAAAATACTATTAAATAAAAAAGAAAAATTTTTTGAACCCCCAAAAAGCTTTAAAATGATGAAAAGGACTGCAGCAGAATAAAACAAGGTTTTGGGTACCTCTTTTTAGATATTTATTATACTTTCCATTGGACTTGCACTAACTACTTTAAAATTTTTTGAAAACCAAAAAATTAATCCGGATGCGGCATCTGAACAATAAAACAGATTATAAAATTTTTTTAACCTTTAAAATTTTTCAAATTTTTTTCTTATAATTTTGTCCGTTTTGAACCTTCCGAACAAAACATGGGGCCTCCCAATTATGTTAAATAGTAGGTTTATGCAGCAGGGTCCAAAGTTTTAAAATAAAAAAAATTTTACCCACAAGTCTTTTTTCCCTTTGGGAATGTTTAATCAAAAAATAAAAAATTAGGGTCAGAAAACCCTCACCAAATTCATCAACATAAAAATTCTATTGTTTTCATGCCTTTCTTGATGCTAATATGAAACTAATTTTGTAATTTTGGCAATTTTTAACATTAAATATTTTAAAAATATTTTATCCAAATATCAAAATGTATACATATTGAAAAAAAAAAAGATCTTTCGTTGTACCCTTTTAATCACAAGGGTTTTTTTAAAAAAGTAAAGTTGCCTATATTTTTCATTTTTTTTGGGATATTTTATATAATTTGATAATAGGGAAAAAAAATTAAAATTTTTAATAAAACATTTTCTGCTTAAAAAAAAAAGGCCGATGCCACGTAAATATAATCAAAGACCCTGTACTTTTTTAATGTTTAAAATAATGTATATATTGTAACCCAAAAAGCGAAGGAAGGCAATTAATTTATAATTAAAACGTTTAACTAAAATATTTAAACCGTTTGCCTGTGATATTAACAAAAATTTTTTTGTAGAAAATATGAAATTGTAAAATTTTTACCAGAGCATAATATTTCAGGAAAAAAGTTTTTAATTTGAACATAAGGAGAGGACTGTGGATTTCCCTTTTAATTTTACAACAAAAAAACAGGAGCCCTTTTAAATACCCTCCCCTAAAAAACCCCCAATAGCAAATTACCCCCCAAAAAGATTGTTAAAAGAATTATTTAAAAATAACTAAACTAAAATAAAAAAATTTAAACCCCTGATTCGCAAATATCAATTTTTTACAAGGAAAATATTAGCGTTTTTTTTGGGTGGAGCATTTTCGAAAATTTTCCCCTTGCTTTTTCGTCATGAATACTTTTTCGTTTTTTTACCTAAAATGTTTTGAAAAAATCTCCCTCTTCATTAAATTAATAAATTCCTTCTTTATAGTTTTTAAAAATATCCTAATTGATATAAATTTAAATTTAGTAATACTAAACACACAAACTAAACTGAGGCTATTTTAATTTGTTTCATATAGCAAATAGATGATACACTTTTTTTACATTTTCAAACAAAAAGCTTTGTAAAACTCTACTTTTATGATGCGTCTCCATTATTTAACAATTCAAACTCTTGACAGGTTATGTTACAAATAACATGAATAATGAGAAGAAAAAGGAAACCTAAATTTTTTCCTTTGTTCTTTTTTTAAACCCTTTTTTGATTATATATTTTTTGTTTATCGTGAGAATTACCTGTTTTAAATATGTCGGACTTAAATAAAATCTATATATATTATTATTTTTTCCTGATCGTTTTTTTCCGTTAAATTATAAAATTTATGTATTCTATTTTGAAATATTTTATTGATTAAGATGGGGGTAGATTTAATTTTAGAAGCATCTTTTGCTTTTTTTTATTGATTTTTGTCAAATTCGGACAATAGTTGGATTGCTCGGTCTAAATTATTTATAAGGATTTTTTGGGAAAATAAGTATTTGGGAATTGGAATTTAAGATCGGGACGACCATGTTTTTTTTTCCTTTCGGTTTTTGTTTTTCCCCCGGGGGGAGGCCAAAAAATTTTATTTTGGGATTTTTTAAATTTTAAATATAAACAAAGTTTTTTTTATTTTTTAAAGGTTTTTAAAAAAATACTGCAAAAATGTTTAAATTCGTCCGAAATCCCGAAACGGGTAAAGTCGAACGATGAGAAGGGTCCGACGACATCGTAAGAATGGCCCACACCTTTCAAATTGGGGGATTAGTGGACATAAAAGGAAATTTCCACAACCAGTGATCAATACAACCACGCATCCAGTGGACGACCAAATTTTTAAGGGGTTTTTTTTTGCCCAAAAGTACAGAACATCGAAGGAAAAGTTGTAGAGTAAGATATAAAGTTTTATAATCCGTTTACTACATTTAAAGGTCAAATTTAATTAAAACGAAATCCCCCGAAAATACTCCCAAAAATTTTTTAACCCGGGTTAAAAAAAAAAAAATTTAAAATGGGAGCCCCCTTTTAAAAAAATTATAAATAATTTTATCCAGAAATTAGCTTTTAACTTTGTTCAAGTTTTAATTTTTTTTAAAATAATCAATTTACTTTCCAACTTTCCATGATTAGCAAAAACCATTTTTTTTGTTTTTTGAGACTTTACTAAAGATTTTTTTAACAGAACCGCGATTAAATTACAATTAAATTAAATTTTTTTACTTTAAAAGAAAAAATAGCTATTTTTGACAGTTTTTAATATAAAAAACAAAGAAGAACAAACTTTAGTACGAATTTTGGTTTTTTAAGTTTTATGTACATTTTTTTAAATCACGGTAGTGGTGGTTTACTGTTAAATTTTATTTACCAAAACAGCTTCTATTTTGTTTTGTTAATTGTACTACTTGTAAAATAAAGATCAAAAAGGTACATATAAGAAGTAAACAGTTAAAATTAAATACTCGCTTACATCACCGTGCTTGTTAAAATTTAATAAATTATTCTTTGCGCTTGCATCAAATATGTAATAATAGGAGCAAAGCATGTCAATATATGATTTTATATTAAAAATTGTTCGCTCTCAAAGGCACAGGGAAATTGAACTTTCTAAAGAATAGAGTAATTTAGTTTCATAATATGATTATATTGGTGAAAGCAAAATGTTATTTCCTATTTATATTATTGGTTAACAAGTAAAAAATAAGGTAGAATTATTCTAAGAAAAAATTTAATTTGTCATTAGTGGGGAAACGTTTATCAATACTCCTCCGCACCACCATAAGTAGTTGCCGACAAACTCTGCTATCGACTTAACGTAAACTGAAATCCAATAGGTGCAAATTAAGACTATTACTAAATTAGACACTAAGAACAGAGTAAATATACACAAGTTATTATTTACAATAAAATATATGCATTTGTACACCACAAAATTCTTGTGATACGCCAATGGGGCGTATCAGCAACTCAGTTTTATGTTAATGATTACACAGCTTTTAAAAAGTAAACATTTTCCCCTGAAAATTTTTTAAAATTTAGTTAACTTTTAAAAATATCAAAGAAACAAGAAAGGTTCGAATTTGCTCTTAAACTAGGCACTGATAGCCTTAGTTAATTTGTCAAGAGGTTGGAAAATTGAAACTTAACTTATTATCTAATGACACTACCAGGTCTTCACTAATTTATTAAAAGCCTAATTTCATAAAAAAATGTGAGAAAAAAGTTGCAAAATTTACTGAAAAAAATCGGAGAAAAGTTTACTTAAAGTTAGCAGAGAAATTTATTTTAATTTTACTAGAGAACCGAAAACGCCTTTCGGAGTCTATGAGGCGTAAATCTTTAAACCTAACAAGACAATTAGAGATTGTTTTTTATCATTATAAAAGTTAGAAAGTTTAAAGTCAATGTAAGAACTTATTTACAGTTTCTGGGACGCCCAGTATTAATTATTGACAAACTATTTTAACAATGGTTTAGATATTACCTTAACTCTCAGCTAATCTTTAAATAATACCATTTACTAATCACTTTTATTATTCCTCACCACTTCCAGCCAAAGCCTGTCCTGCTTCAAGACGTAACTTTATTTTTAATTGCAGCTTTACTTTACTTTGGAACTTTACGTAGAATATATCAATTTAAATTTGACACTAAGAAATATTTGAGTTGCTTTTCCAGCTTAGAAATGTTATACACTTTGTACTAAACCTCATAATTTGAATTAGTTACAGAAAAGATGTGATAGCCAATTTATCTTGTGTTAACATGGGAAAAGTAGTATTAGACTACCATGGAAAACTGATTTTTTCATCAAATATTTAAATAAAAACATTTCTGTGATTTTGCGAAAATGCTATAGAAATTGTTTAGGTTACTAACGTAATTAAATCAGAAAACTTTCGTGCTATATTATCTCAACGACACAAATAGCTGTACTGAAATTCGTCTAGCTTTGTCGACGTCCAAGGCTTGACGTACGACCCATTTCATTGGTCTATTTACGTGACGCGCGGTAGACGTACTCTGCTGACCGCCTGACCCTTTTGCGTAGAGCGAAGTGCCCGAGCTCTCATCGGATGCGTTGTCTCACTACGTAATTACAGAGTTCACAAAAACATGTCGATGTGTTAGCGTTGCAAAGTGACGAACGCTTTCTTTGTTTCGTTGTTTTTAAATAGGTAGAGGAATTTTTAAGAATGTTTTCAATTTATTAAGGCGGTGTTGTCACGATTATGCGGAAAATGTACTGTTTAAATTAGAATTTTTATTATTTTACAAAAATAAAGAAGATGTTAGCGTACTTGTCGCTATAGAAAGATAGCTTTCAGGTGGCAACATTTATTATTAGTTATAATTATACAAGGACTAACTCTATTTAATTTGAAAACCAATGGCTTTTGCCAAGCTTCTTTTTGTCAGATCAGCAAATTTTGACAACGAAGACGGTGTGCTGTTGTGTTTAGATTTTGTATAACGACTGTTGTGACACTACTGCATTATCTTAAAAGTGCCGTCAAAATGAATTAAACATTTAAATATTCATCAACCAAGGTACCTAGGCTTTACGGTTTCATACAAGCCTTCGTAGACTACCAAAATTTAGTTACTAGTAATAAAAAGAACAAAAATTATACTATATGAAAGATAAATTGGAGAAGGCACTAAGTTAAAGTTAGAACCCAAAAAGTTTTTAAATAGAAAATAGTTACACTTAAATACATTCTTACATAATTATATTATAATTTTAAAGACGTCATATATTATTAGAACTCATTAAAAAAAAAATAAATAAATAATTATCTCAGCAAAAATGGTTCAACGAAATCCCTTCGAAAAATATTTTATCGAATGACATTTCCTCGAATTACATTTCTTTGAAAATTTTTTCATCGAAACTACATTTCCTCGAATTACAAGTCCTCGAAAAATTTTTCATCGAAAATACATTTTCTCGACTTACAATTTCTCGAAAATTTTTTCACCGAAATACATTTTATTGGAATTGCTATTAGATAAATAGCATGCGGTATAAATCTATTTAAGCAGGTCAGGTTTATTTAATTCTAAAAAGAGGACAAGGTATTATTTAACTCAAAATTATTAAAGAAAACACAGGTGACGTCAAGTGTAAAAAGTTCAAGGGCCTTACACAAAAATTATATTCTATCATAACTGCTCAAAAATTTGAAAAAGATATTTCAAACGAAGAAACCGAACAGTTTTTAAGAAATATTGCAGGAGTTATTTAAAATTATTCATTATTTTTATTTTGTAGTAGTATAAGTATTTTAATATTATATGTAGGCGTATGCATTTAATAAAGATATAAAATTACAATCCTGTTCTAACCGTGTTAGAGAAATTTATATAAATTAAAATTGATTTTTCGTATATAACTACTTATATACTTAAAGAATTTTTTAAACTATTTTTTCGATGATTTCTGATTCATAAAAATGTATTCTCGATGTAAAATTTTTCGAGAAAATGTAATTCGAGGAAATGTATTTTCGATAAAAAAATGTTCAAGGAATTGTAATTCAAGGAAATGTCATTCGATGAAATGTTTTTCAAGGAAATTTCGTAGAACCAGCAAAAACTTAGGTCAGTATTAATAAATTATCCAGTGACTTCCACTATTAGTGCCCATTATAGTATACTTTTGGTGATCATTATTTTAAAAATTCAAAAAGTAAGCTCTGATTAGTAGTTATTAAAAGCTTTTAGAAGCTCAGGATGCATCTAAAAAATACCAAAGAACAATGTCTCTTTGGCTATCACAGAACATTTTACAAACCTTATAGCCCAGTCTGTAAGTAAAAATAACGGCTGTTTATGACGTTAATTTGTAACAGGTTAAAAGGTGATAAAAGTTGTAGAGGGTGATTACTTGAATATGACTATATAGTTTTAAATTCAAAAAAAGTGTGCAGGGGTGGAGGGTTAAAAGTGCTAAAAACATGTTTTTCGCTTCTGCAAGCGCCATTGTTACTTTAAGAGAAATACGTTTAAAATGTTTTTTTAGGTATTAAAAAAACCTATAGTTTGAGCCCGGCTAAAATTAATTTGGTGCAAATTCAAAAAACCGTTAAAAATGGCAATTTTTTGAAATGTTGATAAATAATTATTGCAAAAATGTTTTTTTATCCATATCTGTCTTTTGCTTTTTCAGCACCTATATTTTACTAATTTAGATCAACGAAATAAAAAAAAATAATATTAACTTCTTCGTTTTGAGCCTTAAAAAAAGGTACTTTTTGTTAATAAACAATTAGACCGGAGCGCCCCCTGCATAAGTTAAAATTTTAAACCAAGAAATATGGAAAGCTGGCTTCAAAAGAAATATTTTGAAAAGAAGTTATTTTTTTATTTTAATTTCAAATTACTTCAAAATTTGCAATAAACATTCAAGAATTAATATATATATATATATATATATATATATATATATATATATATATATATATATATATATATATATATATATATATATATATATATATATATATATATATATATATATATTATATATATATATATATATATATATATATATATATATATATATATATATATATATATTAAATATATATATATATATATATATATATATATATATATATATATATATATATATATATATATATATATATATATATATATATATATATATATATATATATATATATATATATATATATATATATATATATATATATATATATATATATATATATATATATATATATACAGAGTGCCACAGATTCAAGTGCAGCCCATAGGGGATCTTGAAACCGTAAGAGATACAGAAGTCGGTTAAAATGGAAAAGTTGCGCATTTAGGTGCCTAACAATATGCCTATTAGAAAGTTGTAAAATTCCAAGTACTTCCGGAGATATCTGGAAAAAAACGAAATTTTCCGATTTCGTTTTTATGTTTTTCTGACGTTATTTAAAGAGATATGAAAAAACCAAAAACACTTTCTCGTGGCCACTTTTTGAGCTCTTCAAAACAGCGTTAAGAGATTTTTTGTACGACGTTTCGTTTTCGTTAAACCATCATCAACTTTATTTTTTTAAATACGGCACTTAATTGTTTATTGCATTTTTTTAAAGCAGTTATAATCCCGATTACAATGATGTATAACACTTAATATTTTTTTGTTAAATAAACATATTTTCCATAAGAGACAATGAGTTAGACAAGGAACGCACATCATTTCTTATAGAGGCGTTCCATATTTGTAAATAAATTTTAAGTGTTATACATTTTTGTAATTGGGATAATAAGGGGTTCAAAAAAATTAAATAAAAAACTCAGGTCCGTATTTAAAAAAAGAAAGTTGATGATGGTTTAACGAAAACGAAACGTCGTACGGAAAATCTCTCAACGCTGTTTTGTAGAGCTTAAGAAGTGGTCGTGGGCAAGTGTCTTTTGTTTTTCCATATCTCTTTAAAAAACGTCAGAAAAAAATAAAAGCGAAATCAGCAAATTTTGTTTTTTTTCCGGATATCTCGGAAGTACTCGGAATTTTACAACTTTTTAATAGGCATATTGTTAGGCTTAATGCATAACTGCCATAATTTAACCGACTTCGTACCTCTTACGATTTCCGAGATCGCCATGCATTCACTCGAATTTGTGGCACCCTGTATGTATGTATATATATATATATATATATATATATATATATATATATATATATATATATATATATATATATATATATATATATATATATATATATATATATATATATATATATATATATATATATATATATATATATATATTTTTCATACCTTAACAAAATCCTAAAAATTCAGTTTCATTTGATTATAACTAGAAAAACGTTGCATTTAAACAAAAAAATTATATTACTTAAATAAGAGGTCTTGTAAAAATACATAGTTTATGTCCTATAAAGTTTTGTGTATCGTTAATAGTTTTTAAGATATTGACGTTTTACATTAAAAAAAAATCGCTAATATCTAAAATTATGCCTTTTCTTGATTATTTGCTGTTTGGCACCCAAACTTGACTTTAGATTTGTGTTCAGGGAAAAAAATAATCCAGAAAATCCTATACCCACACCCAGCACACACCACTTTTTTGTGGGCCTGTGTAATCAATTAAACTTAATTTTATTTATATTTAAATTTTTTATCTTATAAAATTTGAGTTTTAGTAGTTATATTTAATTTTTTATTTATTTTATTTTTAAAAAAATTGCGAAGCGTATAAGCAATCGACTCCATTTTTACACAAGGATTTTTTTATATTATATTTGGCCACCATGAAAACAAATGAAGCGCGACATAGCCTATTCGATTTTAAAAGCTGATTTCTTTTCTAGATTTTGTACTTTTAAAAGTTTTAACAAATATGGATAATAAGATAAGTGATCTTGAAGAAAAAATGTCAGTATATTACAAATTTAATTATAGACCAAGTAAGGGTTAATTTTTAAACATTTTGTGCGGTATTAACTTAATAATACATATTTTTAGACGATTTTATGGCTTGCACAGGACATTATAGGACCCTTTAGTAAATGGCCAGAATATATTAAGTCAGTTAAAAACTACAACTTTTACTTATAAAGAAGAGTTCAAGTTTAATATTTTTCTTAAATGGAGTGAGAGAAGCAATAATATTGCATACAATATTTAGTGCGCATAAAGAGCGTAAAATTATGAATACACATTATGCAACCATAGTAGACCTTTTATAACTATTGGTTACACGAAAAGTGAGGGAAAAACAAAGAGATGAGTATTTCAGTAAATGCTATTTTATATATATATATATATATATATATATATATATATATATATATATATATATATATATATATATATATATATATATATAGCACATTAAAAATTGTCAGGATTTAAAAACGAGTTTTTTTATTTTAAATTGTAGAACTATGATTAAAAACAATTTTACAAAAACTATATAATACTTTTTACAGAAACTATACAATACTTTTTACAAAAAATATACAATACTATTAACAAAAACTAATACTATAACTACATACAATACTAAAAAAAATGAACTGAATATCTAAATAACTAACAAGCTAAAATTAACTTTACTAAAACCTACAGATTTTTTAATGCATTAAAAAACGCAGATATTCTATGTTCATATTTATGTGGCCTCTTTAATAAATATTCCGCTAAATATCCCACATAATGTTACTCTCTCGTACCATACCGTGGGATATTTGAGCGGACTTCCCTCCAGACTCGTTCAATGTTTTGGGTATAAGCACCTAAAAAATATGTATATATGTAGATATTTTGTTTGTAGAACATGTTTTTAAATTATTTGCCACTATCTGGATCAACAAAATTCAAACTGTGGTTGACGGTCAGTAAGCCCAAAACCATGTCGATCCAAATTTCTGTATGACTTCCAGCAGTCCGACACCACAGTAGTTCCTTCGTTGATCCACTCCCTTATACATTGAAGTAAAGTATCTGCATAGCGATTGAGGATTGGTACCAAAAAATTTTGTTTTTGTCCCTCTTTCGAATCCTCAAACACCCACTGACATTTACAATTCTTCCCCTTTCATATTTTCTTCTTCCAAATTTAGCTTCATCAATTTCCTATTTTTTCCCTTTCCGCCCAGTTTTGTTAAATTTTTTCTGGACCAACATACATATCTTATAAAATATTAAAAAATATATATATATATATATATATATATATATATATATATATATATATATATATATATATATATATATATATATTATATATATATATATATATATATATATATATATATATATATATATATATATTATATTATATATATATATATATATATATATATATATATATATATATATATATATATATATATATATATATATATATATATATATATATATATATATATATATATATATATATATATATATATATATATATAAAATATATATATATATATATATATATTATATATAATTTTTTTTTTTAAAATTAATTTTTATAAAAAAAAAAAAAATTATTAATATTTAATTAATTTATAATAAATTAAAATTTAAAAAATTTTTTAAAAAAAAAAATTAAAAAAAATTAAATATTAATATATATATATATATATATTAATTAAAAATTTATTAAAAATTATAATAATTTAATTTTTAAATTTTATTATTTAAAATTTTAAAATTTATAAAATAAAAAAAATAAATTTATATTTTATTTAAAAGGGAAATGCGAATCGAAAAAAGTATTTTTTTTGCCATTTTCCCCAAAGTTACACTTTTTAACTTTTTCTTCTTTGCATACTTATCGTATGTCCGTAAAACGAAACATTAACGGGGTTTTTTTTAAGAGGCAAAAATTTCCAAATTTTCACATGAACGCGTTTTTGAATCAGTCCATTGTCAATCAGAAAATTAATTAAATTGTATAATTTGCAATAAATGTTGAAAAGGCTAAATCTTGCAAGAGTAACAAAAATTTTAAAATTTAAATCAAGGTGCGTTTTCATTTGCGATGGTGGCCCAAAATAATAGTAAAAAAACCTAGGGGCCGAAAAAGTTTTTTCAGATTTGTGATCAGCGCCCCCAAAAAACCCCCTCAAACCAAATTTGGTCAAAATCGGCGAGGAGGCAACTTTTGGGACAATTGCCAAAATATTAATAAAAACAAAAACATATAATGTCTGATCACACTTTTAGCTGAGAATTGCCATTTCCCTTTTTTTATTCTAAGTAAACAGTTTTTAAATAAAACAAAATCAGTGTTTAATAAATCTTCGTATAAGGAAATTACTTTTAAAGCCAAACGTGTATTAATAAAGGTAATTTTACACAAAAAAAAAAAGCAGTTAACCCCGGGGACAAAAGGAAAAATGTTATTAACAAATATTTTTTGTTATAGCATATTAGACAGTAAAATATAGAAGTTCAAGAAAGTTTATATTTTCTAAAAAAATGGACTTTAACATTCAGGTTAAATTTAAAACTGTTATTTAAAAAAAGTTTTTAAAATACACAAATTTAAAAAAATCTAAGAATAATTGTATAAAAGAATATTTTTATACCATGATAAATTTATAACTGGTAATAATATAAATTATTAAATAAAATCCATTATACGTTAGCATACAAAGAGGTTTGTGCTTTATTGCTTTAAAATTATAATTTCCCCTTTTTTGTTTATGCGTAATCCTTTTGATGTCCTCTTTTTTTTCCAAATTTTAAATGCGCATTTTATAATAAAACATTTCAAAATAATTTTAGCTTAATATTTTTTTTAAAAAGACATTTTTAAATTAACCCTTTAACAAATAAAAATTTCTATTTACCATTGGCCCTACGGGTTTAGTTATTTTATTTTTAGGTTTTTTGGGGGTT
>JAHBCN010005351.1:0-56280 GCA_019359885.1 Listronotus oregonensis
AATAAAAACAAAAAAAATTTTTGGAATATCGTTAATTTTTTAATTAATCTAGAATAATATGTTGTCTATTATGTCGAACATTTAATCCTCTTTTCCCCAACCCCCTTTTTATTACTTCCCTCAGCCTCGGTCCACATGCCCCCTTTTTTCCCCCCTGCGAATAAGAGCAAGGACTGTTTCTAAGCTCTTTATATGCATTCCAGTTATCAGTGATACATTACATTAATTTTTTTTTTTTTTGTTCGTTTTAGGGGCTGTATTTTCTTTTTTGGGTAAAAAAGATGGTATTTTTGATTTTAAAATTGCTTGTTTCTTTTTCTTCTCTTCCATTATTTTGATTTTCGAAATTCCTAACACTTAAAAAAAAATTATTCGTTGAAAAATAATTTTGGATTTTTTTTCAATAGAAAAAATCTTTGGAAAAAAATGTAATGTGGCTGGGGCTTTATTGACATTAAAGTTTCCTAATAACGTTTTTTATTACCTAGAAATTCATTAAAGTTACATAAATGTTCCCCAAAAGGTTTTAAAAAATTTTAAAAAGGTTTATTTAATTTTTAAAGGTATTTCCAAAGTTTTACCTTTGGAATCAGTTTTTAAAATTCTTAAAATTTAAAAAAAAAGCCATTTTTGATTTTTTTTTTTTTCCTCTTTTCGCGCACCCCTCCATGTTTAAAAAAAGGAGTTGTGATTAAATCGCAAGCTGGAGCTCGACAGGGGGGCCCCTGGAATTAATTTAATCAAATTAAAAAAATTAAATGATATCCCAGCAACTTGGGGGGTTTGGAAAAAAAATAACCCTAGGAAACGTAATTGAGAATGATCAGTTATTTACACATTTTGGAAATAGGCAGGGGGGTTTAAATAGGAAAAAAAAATTGCATAAAATGATGTATTTCAAAATTTTTATTTAAAAACTGGTTAACCCCCTCATAATAAAAAATTAAAGGCTGGTTCCTCAAGAGAAATAAATTTGATGTTAAAAAACAAAAAAAAAAACAATTGATTTATTATTCCCCGTGGTAGCCATTTCAAAAAAATGAAAGTCATTAAAAAAATTTGATGTGTAAGTATATTTAACAAAAAAATCGAGTATAGTTTTTTTGGTCATACAAAATTTTAAAAAAAAAGGCCAGTTTCACGTCCGGGGAAAAATAAAAAATTTTTTTTTTGACTCATAAAAAATTTTAACAACCGAAAAACTTTAAAAATAAGAAAAAAATTTAAAAAGGAAGGTAGCCTATTATCACACAAAAAAAAGAACCCCCAAAATAGCTAAATCAAAAACTAAAGTAAAAAAAATATAATTCTTAGGCCTACCTACACACAAGACATAAGAAAAAAAATTTTTTTACCTTACAGAGTTTCAAAGTAACCCAAGTTTCAAAAGTATTAAAATTTTTATTTAAATAACTACCTCAGTAAAATGAATATATACATTTCTAAAACCAGGGGATAGAAATTACTAAAGGGGTCCCTTTCTTTTTTAACACACTAAAAAAGTTGGGGGAACTAGTTTTCGAAAAAAATTAATTTAAAAAAAAATTTTTGACATATCTATTTCCTTGCCACTCTATTCTTGTTTAATTTTGTATGGTTATTTAAAATTTGCACTTATAAATAATAGGCCTATAAAGAATTTTAAATTTTTTGAATTTTTTCGTTTTGGGTGAAAGCAAATCTCTGTTTAAAAATTTTAAAGTTTAAAATTTCTTGTTCGGTAAACAAAAATGCAAAATAATTTTTGGGGGGGAATTTTTTTCAAGGATGTTGGAAAGGGGGTTCTAAAATTTTTTTCCTTTATTTTTGGCCAATATTTGGGAAAAATGGAAAAATTTAAAAAACCCCGGCAAATAGACTTTCGGGATCCAAAAACTCAAAGAAAGTTTGATCTGGAGACCGGGGGTTGCCAAACACATCCTTTGCAGCATTCTGGTATTTCTCTAAAATTTATATACAGTGAATCATCAGAAAAATTCTTTTGTCTTCTTTGAATACGACTGACAAATTTCCACGGAATGTTTGCCTTTATTTTTAAAAAAAAAGGTACCTACTTTAAAATTTCCACTTTATGTAAAAAATTTTTCAAAATGTTTCATCTTTTGAAAGCTAAAATATCCTAAAGCTGGATTGGTTTTTTTTTAAATTTTTCCCCACAAAAAAAAACACAACCTTTTTGGTTTTTTTAAAATGAAACCGAAAACCCTTTGTCACCTTTTCACAAATTAATTGTCAAAAAAAACCCCACTTAAATAAATCCCCGAAATCCCCAAAAAAAAAAACGCTTCCAAAATCCAACCCCAAATTAATACACCAGCTGACCTGACGATCAAAAAAAAAATAAAAAAACCATAACCAGCCCTGACTGGTTCACTTTCTGATTCAATCAGGTGCGGCATCTGTTCATCTCTCTCTTTGGGGGGAAAATTGTAACAAAAAAGACAAAAAAGACCGAATTGGTTTTTAAAAAAAAAAGAAATCGTCCTCATATCAATTGGCAGGTTGAGCATGCCCAGAATATGAGGAAAATATTTCTATTGGTTGAATTTTGGCTTCAAAACAGGTGGAGAGTTAAAAAAAATTTTTTCGTTGTACGGTATAAACTGTGGTATTTCTTAGATTAATAATTTACTTTAAGTTTTATAATACGTCAAAAAAAAAATTCTGTGTTAAATAAACTTCAAAATTAATAAATTGTTTTTCATAGCAACCTATCATTTTTATTCAATGGTATTACTATTGAAATAGATGCAAAAATGAGTTTTAAACGAATAACTTTTAATGTGTTAGAAATTTCGATGGGGGTTTTTTAAAAAAAAGTTTGTTTTTTAAGTTTTGCATTTTGACCAAAAAAAAAAAAGCGGCTCATTTTAAAAAAAAAAAAAAATAAAGTGTTTAAAATTTTTAAGGGGCTGCTATTACGTTACTTAATGGGGTTTTTTGTTTAATTCTATTAATCAAGCATTATTAATTTTTTTTATTCTTTTTAAAAATTTTTAGTGGTGCAAAAAATTGGGTTTTTTTTTCTCTAAACCCCAACCGGGGTATTGACAAAATTTTAGGGGGAAGATGGGGGAAAAAAAGAGGTCCAAATATAAAAAATACAGGGCATTAATTTTAAAAAAAAAGCACCATCGTGACGTCACATTTTTTGCGACACCCTGTAAACCAAAAAATTATTTTCCAAAAAGCACCGTAGATTAAAGGAACGCCGGCAAAAAAAATTTTACATTTAATAATAAATGAGCTACGTAAGACGGGAGGTGAGCTGCAGGAACCTGTATATTTGGGAAAAAAAGTGAAAAAAACGGCTTCAAAACGGGCACGCTCGATTTCTTTTTTGGGGGAAAAGTGGGGGGGGCCCCAAAAGTGGGGGGAATGTACCGCACGAGGCATTTGTATTTTTACGATTTGCTTTAAACCCCCACTACTCTACTCCAAGAACGTGATTGCTTGTTCACCGTAATGTTTGAAGCAACATCCTGTTTGCCAAATGTATATGGAAATCGAAGATAAACAAGTTGAAGAATCTATATATAAATTTTTTAATTTAATATAATATATGTAGGTAGGGTTTATATTTATTTCCCCTCCACGTGATTCTGAAGTTATGGCTTGACTAAAATCAGAAATTTGGCACAGTGGTAGTCTTTAGCAGTGGCAAAACCCCCTAACGAAGTTTTTTTTTGAATTTCGCCTCCCGGAAAAAAAAGAAAAAAAATTTTTTTTTACCGTTAGCCTAGGAAAGGGGGTTTACGGAACAGAGGCGACTTAATGGGTTTTTTTGTCTCTCCCCGGGGAAAAACCTTTTCAAAAAAAAAAATATAAATTTAATAATCCGTTTACTACTTTAAAATCGGACAATTAAAATTAATCCCCCAACGTAAAAAACTTTACCGTAAAATATTTAAACTGTGATTTAAAAAAAAAACACACACACATCAGACAGCGCCCGTCTTTAGCCCATTTAAACAACAGGTTATAAATAATAATTTTTGGAAGCCTTTTTTTAACTCTAATATAAAATTTTTTTAAAAAATTTTGTTAATTTTAGGGTTTTTTTTTCGACTTTTCTCTAAAAAAAAATGCATCGTTAAAAAAATGATTTTGTTTTTTTTTTCCCTTTTAGTCCGGGAATTTTAAAACCAGAATCGATTTTCGGCCCCCCCAAAACCCCCGAGTAACGAGTTTGGGCGGTCACCCCTCCTTTTTTCCCCCCAAATTTCCCCCCCCCAACCCCCCACAGAGCCACCCTCGAGCCCCGGGGGTAATTTTAACCAGAATCGTTTTTGGCAGTTCCAAAAACCCCCCCCCGGAAAGTTTCCCCGAGCTTTTTTTTCCGTTTTTTGCAGTCGTTCCTATAAGGGGGGTTGATCTTGGAAAATGTTTTTTTCCGGGCCCCCCAGAAGGTTTTTTTCAAAAAAAAAGGAACCCCAGACTTTCTAGAGTCTTTTGGGGCTTTCCTGAACACAATAAAAAAAACCCGCATCTGAATATCTGCGGGCCCCCAAATATTTCCGCTATTCGGGCTTTTTAATTTAAAAAGCCCTGGACTACAAGACAGAGCATCGCGATTAAATTACAATTATATTAAAATTTTTCACTCTAAAAGAAAAATTGCCATTTTTGACGTTGTTGTTTTATAAAAAACCGAAAAAGGCTAACTTATGTACAAAATTAGGTTTTTTACGTTTTAAACACCTTTTTTTAAGAGATGGTACTGGTAATTTGCTGTTAAATTTTAATTCCAAAAAAAAAACTTTTATAAATTGCGCTATTTCACAAAAAAAGGTCAAAAAAAATTTACAAAATAATTTTGTTGTTTTAACCCTATAGCCCCGCAAATAAAAGGGAGAAAATAAAAGTTTTTACGAATGGATTTCATTAGTTAAAAAAAAAAACAAATAAATAAAAAACAATACATTCGATTAAAAAAAGTAATTTTCCATGAAAAAAAAACAAAATAATTTACAAAGTTAAGTACAAAATATCACTATTCTAATTTACAATAATTATTCTACAAGTCAAGACAAACATGTTGCTTTTTTTTTAATTTTTTTACGTTGAGTTTACGCTAAGATTTAGCAATTTTAATTGGAATAAGCTGTAAATGTAAACTTTAAGTAAAAAAAAAATATTTTTTTTTCATATTTTTTTCAGTTAAATACAAATTTAACTTTCTGATTTATAATAAGTTTGCTAATAATAAAGTGACCAACCGTTAGAATAATTTATAATTTATATATAGGGTGTTACAAAATGGTTTGAGGAAAATTAAGCGGCAGATTCTACATCTGAAAATATGAAAAAAAGTTTATATTAACGTGGGTCGGGAAATGCTTTGTTTTAAGGGGACGGGGTGTTTTTTAAATTTTTCGCCTTTATTCATTTTACATTTCTCGAAAACCCGTGGAGATATTGAGATAAGTTTTGCTACACGCAAATTTATCATGATAGGTCATAATTTCATATACAAAATTATTTTCTAAGGGACGTGCCAGTGAGTTCTTATTTTTAGCGACGAAAACTGTACGCCACTGGTTTTCACAAAAATTAGTATTGCTTTCTTACAGCCAGTTTAATTCTGCTTAAAAAGTACCTCCTCGACTCACCGTTTTCGAAATAAAAATTATTTCCTATAATAAACTGTTTTCGCAAGAGACCTCAAATATTTTAAAGGGTTAGAAAAAATATTCGAATGCGATATACAGCATGCATTAAAGCAAAGGGAAGCCATTTCGAGCATTTGATCTAAAGTGAAAATCAAATACATTGTTGCCGAACAATTCGTACAAATAAAATAATGAAATTATAAATAGTTCGGGAAATAGATGTGTACTTTTATTTTTACTTCGAAAACGGTGAGTCAGAACAAAAAAGTCCACAAGGTTTTCGAGAAATGTGAAATAAACTATAAAAAAAAAAAAAATATAAACCCCCCATCATAAAAAAAAAACATTTGGGGGCCCATGTTTATATGAACTTTTTTTCATATTTTTGATGTACAATCTGCTCCCAAATTTTCCTCACAACATTCTGTAACACCCTGTATGTTATTTTACATTTAAGACGACAAAATTTACATATTGAGATCCCGCAGGTAATTTCAGTGTGTTAACCTGTTTTTCAAATTTGGGGAAAAAATTGAAAAAATAGTATATTTCATTACCACTAGGGGAAAAAATTTTTTTGTGGGGCGTCCCCTTTCCCAGGGGGTTTTCAAGAAGGGAAAAAAACCCCTTTTAAAGTGTAATGAACGATATTTTTTTTTTACTTAGGTACCTGAAAACAACATAAACAAAAAACACCCCAAAAAAAGATTTAAGAAAATTGCGATTATTTATTTTTTTTTTTTTCAGTAAAACAAATTAACAAAAAAAATTGAAGCAAATTTTCCTAATTCTAAGAACTTTAAATTTTTTTGGCGGAACCGTTATGAATAATGGTTATATTTATTGTACAATTCGTTTTTGTTGGAGCTCAACCTTTTTTGTATTTCTTTTGTTGAACTAAAGATGTTGAAGCGGAGTGTTCGTATATGTTTTGGTTCTCTTGATTGACTGTTCCCGGGATTTTGTAGTTTCCAATTTACAAGGTCTAAACAATTTTTTGGGATACTTCAATTTTTCTTTGTATGGACACCTCTATATAATCCTTCTGCTACATTGGAAGAAAGCCATCCTGCGTGTCTTTTCAAAGTGAGCAAATCACCGCCGCTTTCTAAACCTGGTAGCCGAAGAAGCCTTAGCCCATGTCCGGTATATTCTTCTGATTTTTTAGTTTTAAGTATTTTGCAACAAGTTTTGGAATACCACTGATAGTATGGCACCCAACATGTTGAGCGTAATATCTTTGGTTTCGGTATGCAACAAATAATCTTCTACTCTCCATATTTTTAGGGCGGAGATCTGCGTATTTACGGTAAAGTGTACAAGGATTGAATTTGCAATTTTCATTGGTAACGGTAAAACTTCTTGACTTGTGAGTTTTTCCATCTCGTAAGAACACGACTAGGAAACGCCCATTATCTTCCACATCGTCTAAACCCAAACGTATTAAATCATCTCTGCGGCATGCGCCGAAGATGCCAAACACTAAAATTACTTTTGCTAGTAGATATTGTCCATCTGAGGCTTCACATAAAAATTTAGTTACTTGTTCTGATGTAAGAACCTTGAATTTCTTTGGTACATATCCTACAGCTTGTCGTTTCAAAAAAGCGATAGTTTTTGGATATTGGTTGTGAATATTTTCTTTTATTGCCAAACAACTCTTTAACATGGAGAATCGACTCCATAAGGTGGATGACTTCATAGATTTGGCTTTTTCAGAAAAAAAAACTAAGAATATCGTCACTCACATTTTGATTCTTTTCTGAGTCCGCCATTGGTAAAAATGTGATATTCATGTTCATATCTCAACCTGGATTTCACTGGTAATAAATCTGCACTCACTTCTGCCGCTTGTTGTAATATAATATCGGGAATATCCGGATTTTCTTCCAAATCCTAATTCATTTTTTGAAAATGGCATAAATTTCATCGACAGAAAATAAAATATGTCATTAATAAATAAATCGTTGTTATGAACAGTTTCCATGGATGGATTTTTGTATAAGTGCACGGAAAGAGGGATAGGGAAAAAAAATTCCGTGCGCTATTCTGAAAATGTCATATTTACTGTATTTTATACACAGTTGAAAATGTAGTATTTTCAGGTGAGTATAATAAAAAACAATTTTAATGTGTCATTGTCGACTGTTACACTTTACATTAATTTAATGCATTTGTTTCAAAGCCTACTTGTGTTGCAAATATAACTAGTATAAAATCTGCTAATATCATTTGTGCATCAATATGAGCTTAAGTTATTGAGTGTGTATTTGTAGTTTAAGTAAAAATTTAAAAAAGTTCTGTTGGGATACTGTTAATGTTTCATAATATTTTGTGATATTGGTCTCTTCTGCCATGGCGTACTATATAATAGCACAATCAATATACACATTAGGGTCGAAATTAACCCGTCGGGCGATAAAATTCTGCAATTTTCTCCAAGAGATGTGACCTGGGGTTTCCAAAAATAACAAATGTTTATGATATTTAATTTTTTAAATTAAAACTTTTTTAATTCTAAAAATATAAAAAAACACTTTTAAATAAAAGTTGTAGATTGTGATATTAGCTATAACTTTTGTTTATTTTTTTTCAATACTTATCTTAACTTTTAACAAATATACAGCCGATTTTCAAAAAAGTAATTTTTGACTGACTGCGACTGCGAACTCCAACGTCTTAAAGTTCTCTTGGAATTTCCATTACAGACTATTTGATTAATAACATCAGATAGAAATTTGTTACAGAAAATTATGAAATCGAGATTATTTATGACAGAAAGCCTAAATTTTCAGATAACAACAGTTTTATAAGGATTTTATTTTTTTTCTCAAATAAAATTCACTTTAAAATATTGCTTTTTATTTTGATGTAGTATGCACAAATTTTTGCAACAAACTTAAAAACATTATAGTTTCAATAATAATTAGTATGTATTAATGAATTGCTATACATTATGTTTTCTAAGGCAGTTGTTAAACTAAATCCCGTTAACTTGGCTATTATTCCTCCAACATCAGATGCTGCACAGCAACATTTTCTCAGAGTATATTCTTAAATCCAGCTTTGGTTATCAAAAAAAATGTCTCCTGATAGCTGGGGTTGGAAAAAAGATAATGGAATTTTAGTACCTATACAGATGACGCAAGCAGTGGCTCCATCAGAAATTTTGGATATGATTTTTTGTAACTGCAAAGCGGATGCATGTGGATATTGTCAAACTGGAAACTGTACTAATTGCCAAAGATTGGAAATATCTCAAGATTTCAAATAAACTAAAATAATATTTTTTTCTAAAAAATTAATCAAAAGTTTTTATTTTCTTTAAGTTTAATTTGTTCAAACAAATTATTTAAACATTAACTATATAATCACTGAAAGCGTTAATGCATTTTTCTAAATGATTAATTAGCAAAAGAAGACTCAGCTGTCGATATGCAGTAGAATGCATTGATATTTTTAAGGTGTTACTCACGCGTATAACAATATTTTATCCCTACAATTAAGTATATCTCTGTAATAAAACTACTTTTCAAAAAATGTTCAAACAAACATTGCAGCTCGAAACGTATGTTACAACTTCTGTAAAACAACATTTGCTCTATTTTGTTTTTTTAAGTAGACAAATATAATAATATTAATAATAATAATACAAGTCTTTTATTGAAAATTAGTTATCTTTACAATATTAAAAAAAAAACATATAGTTGTAAGCATTTTGGTGCCAGCAACTATGCGAAATTTAGCTCTAGGTACAAGGTACCAGCTATTCTTACATTTAACCCAGTGTCAACACCATATATTACACAAAAAAACTGACTAATACAAATGAAGTTAATAGTTAGGGTTTAACATATAAATATTTAATTCAAATGTAGGTTTTTTCATAAAATAACAATGTAACAAAGAAGACAAATACACATTAAAACTTAAACCTAATAGAAAGAGATGTAAAATCTTTAAAATAAAAATAAGAACACTGACATCGGCACACTAAATACGAAGAAGCACATCCCTGTACCTCTTTTTAAAAGTTTTATTACACCAGGATTTCATATCTTGAGTAAAGCTATTATAAACTATAGCTCCTTGGCAAGAAAAGCACCTTTCAAAAGTAGTCGTGTTGTGCTTTGGGATGGACAACATATTATTGAACCTGGTATTAAGAGCATGAGTCTCACTTCTAAAATGCAGCTTTTCCCTTAAATAGGGAGGTCTTCCTGTTGCCATGATTGTTCTGAGAAAACTGGCGAAATGTAGTTTTGTCCCATTGGCCATATTCAACCATCCCAGCTCGGCCATTTTAGCTGATACGTGATCAAACCTACGGAGACCAAAAACAAAACGACAGCAACAGTTTTGAACTTTTTGAATTCGTTCTTGATTTCTTAGATCCAGGAATTTGCCATAGACAAAATCGCAATAATTAAAAAAGGACAACACCAGAGCCTCCACCAAAAGTATTCTAAGTTTTCTGGACAACAGCACACGATTACTGTATAACAATTTTAGGTTCATAAAAGACTTCTGCAGCAAACCAGTAACGTGAGTGTCAAATGTTAACTCAGAATCCAAATATAATCCCAAGGATCTTACAGAATTCTTTACAGGCAAAAGGATGCCATTAATCTTTACTCGCATGGACTCATCAACTCTGCATGTCTTTCTACCCTTAAAGTAAGTTATTGAGCACTTCTGTACGTTTAAAAATAGATTGTGCTTTGATGATACGTTTGCTAAAGCATCTAAATCTGCATTAACCCTATATTCCGCTATATGGTGTTCGTAGGTCAAAAAGCTAAACATGAGCTGAGTGTCATGTGCATACATCTGACTAGTGCAATACTTAATGTAGTTTGATAGATCAGCCGTATAAAGAATGAAAGTAGAGGCCCAAGTATTAACCCCTGTGGGACCCCGGACGTAACGTAATATAACGCTAGTTTGTACGTCACGACAATAAGAATAATTTAATTTATAAACAGGCAACTACATAACTAAATAAAATAGTTTAAAAAATTATACGAAAGTGTAAGCTTACCAATTCATCTATAAATTTTATTTGAAAGTTTGTTCTTTATCTTCATTTGTTAAAGAGTTACGTTAAAATAATGTTGGTAAAAAAGGGACCTCTTACATACCTGTACAATTAACTCTATTCAACAATTCTTTTTACCTCCATAATAAATTAAAGATATAATTTTTTTGTTTAAATAAAATTTGTAGCTTAAGATATTAGGTACAACTTTTGTTAGAAACTTTTTTGTATTTTGATTTTTAAAAAGTTATATGAAAATAATTAAAATTCAGGTAAATATAAATATAAATACAGGAGTGCACAGGTAACCACAGGTGAATATCCGTGAAGAAAATTATTTGCATCGATAGCTCTGCTGTTAAAATATCTAAATCCAAAATTTTAATTCCGGCTTAGACTACCTGTGAAATCTCAGTTTTTTTAATTTTTCTCGCTTTAAATGTAGAAGAACATACAAAAATTATAAATTATCGAATCGGTTGGTCACTTCATAGTTAGCAAACTTATTATAAAGCAAGAACTTGAGATTTGTAATTTAACTGATTTTAATTTTTTTTTTGCACATTGACTTTGATTTAAATTCTGTTTTTAAAGTAGCCGCCGAGGCGTCAGCATATTCAGGTTAACATTGCCAAATATGAGCGAAAGAGATCAACGTAAAGACATTTAAAAAAAGCATATTATTTGTCTTGACTAGTAGTAAACTAGACTACTGATATTTTTAACCTAACTTTGTGAAAAACGCGTATAAACAAAGTACTTTGCATTTTATTGTGAAAAATCATCTTTTAATCTAATGTACCATTTTTCAAAAGTATTTTAAACGGTTCTAGCATATGCAGTGTTTTAAAATAGGCTCTTCATTTTCATTAAGAGTCGAGTTATGAGCGGAGAAGCTTGGATATTGCTATTTTGCATTTTTTACACTTTTTTTACATATAGTCCGGGTAAATCTGTAATTCACCGTGAAATGATTTTGGAAGTACATGAATCAAGATGAAACCTTTTGCATTCTCTTTGGAAACAGGTCAACTACAAAGTGTCGAAAAAGGGGTACTGGATAGTACGAAAGGGGGTGTTTTTTACCCCATTTTTTACACCCTACATCCTAAAAAATACATTTCTCTAAAATAAAAGTTTGTTCCCATTTTTAATGGTAAATATAGGTTTTTTGGGCCACTAAATTTAAAGATAATATCAGAAATTTGAGGGCTCTAAATTCACCCTTTTTTTACCCCTCACCCTAAAACATACATTTTGCTAAAAAAAAGTTTTCCCGTTTTTAATGTACAGGGTGGGCCAAATTGGGCACTTTTAAAGGGAAACTCCCATTTTTAAAGGAGATAGATGAAAACTAATGTCGGTGTCTAGAGCTCAATTTTCGTCAATAACATAATGGTAAAAATCCCACATCGATATCTGTTACCATTTCTGAATTAAGGTGTTTTTTAAAAAAGTGCATTTTTTAAAAATAGCTGTAACTTTTTGCTATGGAAAATTTTGAGTTTTTGTAAAACATTTCCAAAGCAACTTTTTACGTAGAATTTAATGGTGTAAATATATTTTTTTACAATCAATAGTTTAATAGTTATTAACAGAAAAATCGATGTTTTATATGGGACACCCTGTATGAATAGTAAAAATGTTATGTAATTGAAAATCGATTTTATTACACCCGTATATTTAGCAATCTTTCAAATAAATTTAAAATGAAATTTGAAAATTACGAATATAAAGTGCATAATTGTCAGAATTGTGATTTTGGCTGAAACACGCCGTATCTAGTCAAATCTTTCCAAACAATTAAAAAAGACAATTTAAAAATTTTGAAAATGGCATATGATAGTTTGTTTTATACAAGCCGTGAGAGAATCCAGAAGCAGCAAGCAATTTATACCACAACCAATATCCAGAAAGAGCAACCTTTAAAGATATTTTTGGAAGATTGCGACACAACCTTATTAAAGTGCCACGTTTGAAAAGAAAAGGCAAGAACTAATGTTAGACAAATTTAAAGAAATACAAATATAAACCATACAGGACCAGAAAAGTGCATCATCTCAGACCTGGAGATTTTGAACGCCGCATGGGGAAGGTGGTTTCTGGAAAAAATGTCCCAAATTTCCCACTGGACTGACGAAGCGTATATAAGCGGTCTATTTTTAACCGCTATAACTCGTATACTTGGGCGCAACAAAACCCTCATTCAGTAGTCGAGCTAAGAAACCAAGGAAGATTTGGGTTTGTGCTGGGCAGGTATTTTTAGAGGTAGGATTATTGGCCCGTTAATTTATGATGGTACTTTCACCTCTCAACGATATTTGCAAATTTTAAGGCAACAAATAGAGCCCCTTATTAATGATCTGCCCCTAATGGAACTCGGAAACATATTTTTCCAGCAAGACGGGGCACCGCCTCACAACGCTGAAATTATTAGTAATTTTTTAGCAGATAACTTTGACAATAATTGGGTAGCTAACCAAGGTCCCATCCGTTGGCCAGCGAGGTCACCGGACTTAACGCCCATGGATTTTTATCTTTGGGGAAGACTAAAGGACCTTATTTTTAAATTACCTATACGTTCTAGACGAGAATTAGAAGTAGCGGTTGTGCAAGGGTTTGCATCTCTCACCCCTCTTGAATTGATGAATTCTGCAAGAAATGTCCGGAAACGGTGCCGTTTGTGCATAAGAGAGACCGGTCGACAATTCGAACATCTCTCTTGCGCTGGTTTATTACTTTTTATTGTTGTTTTTTATATTTTATTTGTTAATCTTATTCTAAATATAGTTTACATTGTTATAAAATTCGGCATCATTCATTGTAAATATAAGTTTCATTTTATAAAATATTAAGTGTGCTATATTTTTGGAAAGGTAATTTAAAGTTATTTTCAATTATTCAAAAATATACAGGGTGTCCCATATAAAACATCGATTTTTCTGTTAATAACTATTAAACTATTAATTGTAAAAAAAATATATTTACACCATTAAATTCTACGTAAAAAGTTGCTTTGGAAATGTTTTTACAGAAACTCAAAATTTTCAATAGCAAAAAAGTTACAGCGATTTTTAAAAAATGCACTTTTTTGAAAAACACCCTGTAGCTCAGAAATGGTAAAAGATATCGATGTGCGGTTTTTACCATTATGTTATTGACGAAAATTGAGCTCCAGACACCGACAATAATTTTCATCTATCTTCTTTAAAAATGGGAGTTTCCCTTTAAAAGTGCCCAGTGTGGCCCACCCTGTACATATAGGTTTTTTTGGGTCACTAAATTCGAATAACATATTAAAAATAACATTTGAGGGCTTAGAAGGGCTAAATACACTCTTTTTTACATCCTACACCCACAAAAAATATATTTCACTAAAAAAAAGTTTTTTACCCATTTTTTAATGGTTCATATGGTTTTGGGCTACTAAATTCAAATACTATATGAGAAATTACAATTGAGGGCTCAGAAATTCACCCTGTTATTACACCACACGACCCTAAAACATTCATTTTGCTTAAACAAAGTTTTTTCCCGTTTTTAACGATAAATATAGGTTTCTTGAGTCACTAAATTCGAATATGATATTAAAAATTACATTTGAGGGCTAAGAAGGGTATTTCGCTAAAAAGTTTTTCCTTTTGGTACATATAGATTTTTTTAAGCCACCTAATTAAAATATTATGTCAGAAATTATAATAAAAAAGGGGTTAACTAATCCTATTTTCATTCCCCTTACTCCCTACATTTATTGAATCCATGAATTTAAATATGAATGGAAATCTGATATACAAGGGGATCGGGTAATCAAATTGCCCTAATTTGAACCCATCTTCCAAGTATTCATAAAATTGTTTAAAAAAGCATGATTTTTTATCACTCTAAATTTGTTTACACCGAAAAGTCTTTTTTGTGGCAACATGAGAAGCTCATAAGGAGTGTCTGTTTTTAAAAAAAATTATTATCCCTGTGTATATCAGATTTTCATTCATATTTCAATTTATCGATTCAATAAATGTAGGGGTAAAAGGGATGAAAATAGGGCTAGTTAATCCCTCTTATTATAATTTCAAACATCATATTTCAATTGGGTGGCTCAAAAAAATCTATATGTACCAAAAGCGAAAAAATTTTTTAGCGAAATATATGTTTTAGGGGTGTGGGGTGTAATAAAGGGGTGAATTTAGTCCTTTTAAGCCCTTAAATGTAATTTCTGATACTATATTTGAATTCAGTGGCCTAAAAACCCTATATGTACCATTAAAAATGGTACATATTTTTAGCGAAATGTATATTTTAGGGATGTGGGGTGTAAAAAAAGGGTTAATTTAGTCCTTCTAAGCCCTCAAATGTAATTTCTAATATAATATTCAAATTTAGTGGCTCAAAAAACCTATATGAACCATTAAAATGGGTAAAAAACTTTTTTTTTAGCGAAATATATTTTTAGGGGTGTAGTGTGTAAAAAAAGGGCTAAAGTTCCAAACCCTCAAATGTAATTTTTAATATTATATTTAAATTTAGCGGCCCAAAAAACCTATATGTACCATTTAAAATGGGAAAAAACTTTTTTTTTAGCGAAATTTATTTTTTAGGGGTGTAGGGTGTAAAAAAATTGGGTAAGAAACACCCTCTTTCATAGTATCGAATGTCCCTTTCCAAAACTTTGTAATTGATCTGTTTTTAAAGAGAATTCAAATGGTTTCATCTCAATTTATGTACAAAATCATTTCTAGGTTTAAAGTGTTTTTTAACAGATTTACCCGTATTAATATCTCGAATTCTGATGGATGGATTTTAATTTTCTAAAAGCAGATTTCTTTGTTATTTTTTTTTAAGGAACTAATACCCATTCGGAAAATCCGTTATTTTCTAGGTAAGTTTGCGAGCTATAGCATTTAAAACAATAAAACATTGAAAGTTTTATTTTTTGACCACTTTTTGTGAAAAAGAGCCTGAATAATTTGATTCAGCAGCCGAAAATATGACCTTAATCGGTCTCGTAACCTTTAATTAGGTTTAAAAATAACCTAAGAAAAAGGTGGCAACGACATAGACGTAGAGAGGACGCACGAAGAATACAAGAATTACAACAAACAATAAAACAAAGGATCAACATACATAAAAACAGGGTCTGGTCGGGAGTACTGAAGAATTTATCAACACAAGATAACTCTCTTTGGCGACTGACCAGACGACTAAAGAACAAATTTAACCGAATACCGACACTAGATAGTGAAGAACCACAGACCGACTAACGGGAAGCTAACATATTGGCTGAGCATTTAGCCAATATATGCAATACGACACCTAACTCCACAGAAGAGCATCAAACAATCACCGATCTGGTGAATAAAGTTATTCACCAGAAATACCCCCCTCCTTCCATCCTTCCCAAAATCCTTATTAAACCTGGGGAACTCTTTAGTATAATAAAGAGTATCCCAAATAATAAGGCTCTCGGACCAGACGAAATTACCAACAGCATGATTAAAAACATGCCCAAAAAAGCCATTGTGCAATATACGTACATTATAAATGCAACAATAATTCTGCAACATGCTACGGTCATCCCTATCTTAAAACCGGGAAAAGACCCCAAAAAACCGGGATCTTATAGGCCTATAGCTTTAACTAGTGGTCTTGCAAAGGGCGCCGAGAGAGCCATACTGCTCAAAACAGGGGACATTTTGACAAAAATTACCCTAATGAGCAGTTTGGCTTTCGCGACGACTTGAGCACAACACTACTAGTCTTTAGAGTAGTGCAAGAAGCACTAAATAAAATTAACCTTAAGCAGAATACAGTACTTACTTATAACTATACATAAACTACGTATGTACGTGGTAACACTCTTCCACTCTTACCTGCAAAACAGAAGTTTTAGGGTAAGAGTAGAAAACACATACTCACAGACGTACAGGACACACGCAGGCGCAACAAGGAACAGTGTTATCACCTAAAGTATATAACTTATTTACTGCTGACTTTCCCAAATTAACAACACAAAAATCGCTCTTTTTGCGGACGATGCTCTTCTCTACGCGCATTATTTTGCAGCTAATGCTGCAAGGCAACAATTACAGACGCATCTTCACTATCTACGATCACACTGTAGGAGAAGTGGAAGATTAGCATAGATAAAGAAAAGAGTGAATGTATGATTATTACAAAAATATATACAAACAATAAACTTAACATACCTATTAAAATTATCGACACTTATATCAGACCAAATAAAACCTTAAAATACCTTGGCGTCACTATCGATGATCGCCTTTCCTTTCAACAACATGTTACCAAGTTATTGCATAGAGCCTATGCAGCAATGCATAGTCTCTATGCAATACTATCCCTTAAGTCTAACCTATCCCCTAAAAACAAACTAACAATATACAAACAAATAAACGTCCTCTGGGCGTTACACAAGAATAGACGAACTACACGACTTAACGGACACGCCAAGAATAGATGAATACATCTATTCAATCGACCTCTGTAGGTGAGGCACACCTACTATATCGGTACCAATGACTTTCTTATAGTTCCCATTATGCACCCCGACTCTTTACTAAGCCCAGCGAAGCGCGTTTAAAAAGCTATAAAGGTTATTTAGCCCGAAAATAGTCGTTTTTTCACGATTTGGTCCAAATTTTGAGTGATATCGACCTCTGTAGGTGAGGCACACCTACTATATCGGTACCAATGGCTACCTTATAGTCTCTACTATGCATCTTGACTTTTTACCAAGCCCAGCTAAGCGCGTTCAAAACGCTATACACGATTATATAGCCATTTATCGGGTTTTTTCACGATTTGGTCCAATATTTCAGTAAAATCAACCTCTGTTATAGGGGAGGCACACATACTATATCGGAACTACTGGCTTCCTTTTAATTCCTTATTACATTTTGACTTTTTACTAAGCTCAGCAAAGTGCGTTCAAAAAGCTGTAAGCGGTTATTTAGCCCGAAATAACCGTTTTTCGTTTTTTACGATTTGTTCCGAATTTCGATTGAAATCGACCTCTGTAAGGAAGACACACCTATGATATTGATGACAATAGCTTGCTAATAATCTCTAGTATGCACCTCGACCCTTTACTAATCCTAGAAAAGCGCGTTCAAAAAGCTATAAGCGGTTATTTAGCCCGAAAATAGCCGTTTTTCGAGTTTTTTTCACGATTTGGTTTAAATATCGAGTGAAATCGACCTCTGTAAATGAGGCACACCTACTCTATTGGTACTTATTGCTTTCTTGTGGGCCCTAATATGCAACCCGACTCTTTACTAACCCCAGCGAAGCGCGTTCAAAAGCTATAAGCGGTTATTCATCCCGTTTTTTCGGGATTTTTTACGATTTGGTCCATATTTCGAAGACCTTTGTAGGTGAGGCGCACCAGCTATATCGGTACTAATGGCTTTCTTTTTGCCCCTTATATGCACTCCGACCCTTTACTTAGCCTACAAAGAAAGGTAAACTGAAAAATAGGAATATAGCCCAAAAAAGCAAAAAAGGGCAGATTAGCTAGGTGTTTTGTCAAGTGGAGGGCTTTGGACGTCCCCAGCTGAGGTTTCTAAAAGGTCAGATTGTGTTCTATGGCTCCATAGAAAGCCATTGGCACTAATAATATAGGTGTACAGGTAAGGTACAGAGGTCGATTTTTCTAGAACCTTGAACCAAACCGTGAAAAAAAAAACGAAAAACGGCTTTTTTCGGGCTGAATAACCGCTTATAGCTTTTTGAACGCGCTTTGCAGGGCTTAGTGAAGAGTCGAAGTGCATAGTACAGACCATTAGATAGCCATTGGTACTAATATAGTAGATGTGCCTTACCTACAGAGGTCGATTTTACTCGAAATTTGGACCAAATCGTGAAAAAAACTACTATTTTCGGGCTAAATAATCGCTTATAGCTTTTTGAACGCGCTTCGCTGGGCTTGGTAAAAAGTCAAAAAAAGGCTATTTATGAGCTTATATCGCTTATATCTTTTAGAACACGCTTCGTTAAGCTTAGTAAAGAGTCTGGGTGCATAGTGGAGACTATAAGTAAGCCATTGGTACCGATATAGTAGGTGTGCCTCACCTATAGAGGTCGATTTCACTCGAAATAATCGTGAAAAAATACTATTTTCGGGCTAAATAATCGCTTATAGCTTTTTGAACGCGCTTCGCTGGGCTTGGTAAAGTATCGGGGTGCATAGTAGGAAATATAAGGAAGTCATTGGTACTAATATAGTAGGTGTGCCCCACCTACAGTGGTCGATTTCACTCGAAATTTGGACTAAATCGTGAAAAACGACTATATTTGGGTTAAATAACCGCTTATAGCTTTTTGAACGCGCTTCGCTGAGCTTAGTAAAAAGTCAGGGTGTATTGTAGGGACCATAAGAAAGCCATTGGTACCCCTATAGTAGCCATGCCTCACATAAAGAGTAAATGGAACATCTTCGGAATCTTTATTTTCACTTATAATACCACAAGTGTCTAAATTATTTCCGGAAATTTTTTCGAAGTCACGAATATTTTGAAAATTTTCTTAAAATATTCGTGAGTGAGAAAAAATGTCCGGATAATAATTTATACACGAATGGTATTCGGTAAGAAAATTTCACACCAAAGTGTTAAAAAAAATAAGGATTTTTTGTGACAGTTTTGAAATGTAAATAGTAGGTACCTAAACTTTGTATGTCAATTCAAAAAGACAATATAATTGTCATTTTATATGCGTAGTGTCAAAAGAGCGAAAAGTATATTTGAGTATAGTGTTTTTTCATGAAAATGTCGCGTTTTGGGGAAGAAAATCAGGAAGGAATTAAAAAAGAAATTCAAAGTTTAATTCCAAATAATACAAGAAAATCAAAAACAAGCATTTGACAGCAGTTTATAGAATTTTGTGATGTGAAATCTTATAATATACACGAAAAGGTACCTGTTGAAGAACTGGCAAGTATTCTGGAAGATTATTCATTTAATATGAGAAAAACCAATTCTGAAGAGTACAGACAAAAGTGTCATAAAAGTAATGTGGAACTCAACTGCAAAACAACTACAGGAAATGTATTACGAAAAATATAAGGAAAAATTTAATCCGTTTTCTGACATAACCTTTAAAAATGCAAGAGCAGCACGTGACGCCAAACGTAGAAAACTACAAAAAGATCCAGCAAAACGATAGCTTAGTGCCTCGGCTTTAAGTGATGCAGAATACATGAAGATTGTACAACTTTGGGATGAAGAATGTCCAGAAGGTCTTTATCGTAAGTTTTTTCATATTGCTTCTCACGAGTTAGCTTGGAGGGGCGGAGAAGGTGCATCAACATGTATTGAATTCTTTGTTGAAGAGACTGACAACTTGGGCAACTTTACCGGTTGTATAGAATATATTCCTTTTTTTTCGAAGACGGCACAAGGCAGTTCAAGAAAGTTAGCTGATAGCAAGTGGCTAATCACAAACATAAATAATCCGGCCATATGTCCTGTTCGTCTTTTTAGGAAGATAATGGAAAAACGAGGTGCTTCTATAAAGTCCAATCGTTTGTTTTTAACTTCTAATCCGTTTTGGGATCAAATAAATTCAAAGGGGTGGGATAAGAACTGTCCAGTGGGAAAGAACATGATTTTAACATGGTTTAAATCGGCTGCACAGAGGATCGGTGTTGATACAAAAAAAAGTGAAAATTACGAATCATTCGGCGAGAGCAACTGCAGTGACCAATTTTGGCCAAAAAAGGATTTGGGGAGCAGCAGTTGATCAAAATTACGGGCCACAGTAGTAGTCAATCTATAAAACCCTATCTGCAGATTGATGTAGGACACCATATGGAAATTGTTGAAGCGATGCGGTGTAATAATTCAAATGGCAGCTGTGTTAATGGTTCAGTACCAAAAATGATGCAATCGGATGCAAATCAATCATCAGTTACAACTTATAATAATTGTACATTTAATATTACAAAGAATCATTAATCAAATCTAATAATAATTAATAAAGTTCTTTATTGAATAATAATACCCTTATGGATTTTAATTAGTATAGGTTTTGTTTTTCTTTATTTAGTATCTAGGAATCTAATAAAATCTAATCAAATCTAATAAAAATATTATCCGAGTTTAGTTGCACAAAATAGTAAATAATAAGTCAATAGTAACCCAGTCTCTCACTTTTCTACAAATTTATTTTCCTAAAGTTGGAAGAAATATATTTTGTTATATAAAGAACATGTAGCAGTATATAGTAGGTATCAATGATATTCACATGCATATTACATTATTAAGTTAAATAAAATATAAGTTACGGATTTAAGTTGCACAAAATAATAAAAGATAAGTTGATGGTAGTTTACTCTAACAAATTTTTATAAATTCGTTTTACTAAAGTTGGTAGAAATATAATTTCTTACAAGTTGTTGGACGCAGTATCTAGGATCAATGAATAACATTCATATTATTATGTTAAATAAAAATACAATTATCTCATTTAGTTCACAAATAATAAAACATAAGTCGATAGTAACTCAGTCTTCGGTTTTCTACAAATTTGATTTTACTAAAGTTGGTAGAAATACATTTCGTTACTAAAAAAGTTGAAGCAGTAGGTATGTAGTATAACGAAATTCACATGCATGCATTAGGTTAAATAAAATATAAGTAACAAAGTTTAGTTACACCAAATAATAAAAGATAAGTCGATGGTAGTTTACTCTTCAAATTTCTATAAATTCTTTTACTAAAGTTGGTAGAAATATATTTTCTTACAAGTTATTGACGCAGTATCTAGTGTCATTGAAATTTACTTGCATATTATTATGTTAAATAAATATAACTTATCTCACTTTAGTTAAACGAAATAATAAAAAATAAGTCAAGATAGTAATTCAGTCTTTCAGTTTTCTACTAATTCGTTTTACTAAAGTTGGTAGAAATACATTTCGTTACAAAAAAGTTGAAGCAGTAGGTATGTAGTATTAACGAAATTCACATGCATGCATTAGGTTAAATAAAATATAAGTAACAAAGTTTAGTTACACCAAATAATAAAAGATAAGTCGATGGTAGTTCACTCTTACAAATTTCTATAAATTCACTTTACTAAAGTTGGTAGAAATATATTTTCTTACAAGTTATTCGACGCAGTATCTAGTGTCATTGAAATTTACTTGCATATTATTATGTTAAATAAGACTATAACTATCTCACTTTAGTTAAACGAAATAATAAAAAATAAGTCAAGATAGTAATTCAGTCTTTCAGTTTTCTACAAATTCGTCTTACTAAAGTTGGAAGAAATACATTTTGTTACAAAAAAGTTGAAGCAGTATCGAGAGCAGTATGTAGTATCAACGAAATTAACATGCATGCATTAGGTTAAATAAAACATAAACAACGGACTTTAGTTACACAAAATAATAAAAGATAGGTCGATGGTAGTTCACTCTTTCAAATTTCTATAATTATAATCAGGCAACCAGTTATACATCACATATCTACTTACAAGGTACAGAAAAGTGGATTTATGATAATTTTTACTTAAAATAGACGATAAATTATTGTAAATTTCAGTGACTTGTTTAATTTATAAGTGCCTAATTAGTGTATGTTCCCATTTGTTGGTAATCAGTTTCAAGAAGGGAGAATTTTGAGGTTAGTTCACTTGGAGGCTTTATAACTTAAAACCAGAGGTTGCCGAGAAAACTAATTTTAGATTCGTGATCACCCCAAAACCCCGTATGCAAAAATTTATGAAAATCGGCGTGGTGTCCGTAAAGTAAAATTTTACCATTTATTATTGGTAGAAATAATTTTACAAAAAATATAGTTTAACGAGCGACAAACGACGCGCGTTAAACGGCTTTGTGTTCCAGTACTTATCTGTCAGTTTGTTGTAGTCAAAAATGTCATCGAATTCATGTCAAGTACACTAACGTTATTTAACCATAAATTAATTATCTAAAATCGTTGTGTTTTACAATAATTTTAGAGTGAATCGGTTTGAGAAATACGTTTTATGTAAGTTTTGTAAAGAAGTCAGTGAAATTAAAATGTATCATCGGAACTTAAAATTTTTAACGTATTTATTACAAGAATGCGGGCCAGACATTTATTCACCAAATTTGTTCATGATTATTAAACATCATTTACTTTTAATGTCTATATAATATGGATGCCTTCGTGGATCACAACAGAATAAGATTGTTTCAAAGTACTATATATATTTTTTGAAACATAGACAATTTATAAAGATTAGTGAATGTGTCCTTATTTATTCCCCATTAAAGAAAGAAGAAGTGGCTAAGGAATTCCAGGAACATTTAGACACTTTGCTTAAAAATGATTGTTAATTATATATAACAAGTAAAGTATAATAATCAACTACATAATAAAAAATATTTGGTAAATTGTTAAAGGATTTTCACTTATTAACTTGAGATATTATTATTGAATAAATTCGATATAACCTAAAAAATGTAATTTTAATTATAAACGTCAAAAAATTTCCATTGTAATTTCATGCTCCTTACCCCAAGGAGGATGAAAATTTCCGAAATTTTTAAGTTGCTATGGTAACAAAACAAAATGCAAACTTTTAATTGGTCGAAAGTACTGGGTGCGTAATTTTCAGCGAAATTAGCTAAGGCGTGGTGAACCAGTCCTTTGCAAAAAAATCTTTATATAGTAGATAAAAAAATTAATTTTCATATTTTTTTCTGGTTCGCGCATGAACACATCTTGTTAAAGATCCTACTTGATGAAAAAAATTATTTGGGCAGGAGAGTGCTCGAAAAAGCGATTTTGCAATTTTGGGGTCCAGTTAAGGTGCGAATTTTTATGGAATTCGTCATATGTTGTATGTAGCTATAAGAAGTGTTGTATATATGTATGTTATAAATAAAGCTGTTTGAAAGGTAAAGGTCACGTAACCTCCTTTGCGCCTGCATTAAATATTTTTCTTTAATGTAACTCCAGATGACGTTACCCAACAATATCGCAAACTAAAATATTCAAAGCTAAGGAAATAAACTCTCAAGTAGTTATTAACTTTAATAGAGATACTGCACTGTTAGAGTTGAAGTTTTAACTATAAAATAAATAATTAACGACAAAATGTATGTTATTACATATATATGATTTATTATTTAGTATTTATTATCCAGTAGATGCCAAACAACCATTTAACTGACATAGTATTGTCAGAATATTTTTCTTTAACTTACAAATAATACAGTGCTTGTTTGTTTTGTAATTATTGTAAAAGTCGATATTATAAATTCCTAAATTTTTACCTTCAGTCTTTATTATAAGTTAAAAAAAAGTACTATGAATTTTATTGATATAATTGACACTTTAAAAAAAGAATGCAAAAAATTAAGATATATAGGTATTTACCTGAAACAAGATGCCAATTTCTTTAGGCCTTACTCGTTTGTACTTCACATTCTATTATGGGGAATTTTTAACTTTTCAATTTCTTGTTATTGGATTCTTTATTCTACAAGCCTATATGAATTTGTGTTTAATGCCTTTTTGGCAGTAAATTGTTTACAAACTCAAGTGGTAGTATTTATTTTCCACCAAAATGGGAAATACTTAGCAGAAATATTAAAACTATTGGAAATAACATATTTTAGGCCTCAGAATCAAGACGAACTGAACATAGTAAATGAAGAATTTTTATTTTATATAAAGTTAAAGAAAATAGTCATGAGCCTACTTTCTTTAACGTTGGTGGTGCCATTACTCAAGCCATTTTTGATTAAACAACATGTTTTACCAGTTCCAGCCTGGTTTCCTTTGGATATTACTGTTTCGCCAAACTATGAAATTGTCCTATTTCATCAATATATTTCATGTATATTAATATGCTTTGCATATGCTCATATACCATTGGTTATAAGTGGATTTTTAACTTTCATTGGATTACAATGTGAAATATTGTGCCTAAGAGTCGAAAAATTGGGTATTAACAAAACTAGTAAAGAAAACCAACATTTACTAAAGGACTGTGTGTCTCATCACTTAAGTATTAGCAAGTAAGATTATATTAATTATTGGTCATTGTGCATTAGTGGGGCTCCATTTTTTTGGGATGTAAAATCAACATGATAAATTTCTTTTAGTTGTCAAATATTTTCATTCTTTAAGTTATTTAAAACTGGGATAATTTAAAAAACATGAAAAATGTCAATTTTTCGATTAAAAAAAAATTTTTGAAAAAGAATTGAAAAATCCGATAATTTATATTTTTTTCTTTTAATTATTTGTTTAAACACATAGAATATAATATAAAACTGAATATTGCTAAACCTAAATAAATGCATTTTATTCAAGAAAAACTAGAATAATATCATTTTTTTATTTTCAAAATAAAAATTAACACCGAAAAATTATTTTTTTTGTTTTTTTTTAATTCGTAAATCTGCCGTACAACAAAACAAAATAAAAAAAAAACATGTCACTATCTTTATTTGTCGATTTTTTATGGCCAAAAATAGATGGCGCCCCACTAATGGACAATTACCAAATAATTTAAAAGATTTGTCCATATCGGTATAAAATTTCATTGTCGTTTGTCGTTTTTATAGCCGTCGAAAATAAAATTAGAAAATTTTGGAAATAATTAACAACTAGTAGGTAATGTTTTAAAACTATACAGACAACTTTATGTGGTATTAAAATTTAAAAACACGTTAAATTTCTTGCTTTGTGTATTTAAGAAACACCTGCTAAAACTCTTTTCTCGGAAAACTTTAATTTCGGTGTAATTAGTTAATTACCATTTTAAGTTTGTCTTGGACAGTAAATCTGACGTCGGACCAAAAACATTTGTGATTGGTCCTTAACAACCCGAAGCAGACGCCTGTCCCCAGCGTTGCACTTTTTTGTAGATTTACCCCGGTTTTTCGTAAATTCTGGTTGCCAACTTTTTTTAGTAGACATTTAATACATTTTTAGCTTTTTGTTATGATTCGATAATGTATACAGGAATATAAAACAGTAGTACAGTTTACAGAGCAAAAAACGCTCCTGATTGGACGAGTTTATGATGACGTCACCTGCTTGTAAACCTCGTTTGCCTACTTGTGATATATTAGATTTCAAAACTGTTTTAATAAGATTTTCCTATATTATTCATTGTTTTTGTGTGATTTATTTGCAATATTTTACAAATTCTGTCAAGTACTTTTACCATGGACAACGATTTTGTAAAAGCAGACAGCAGAAACCTGCCCCAAGTCGACGCAATCATGGTCGGATTATTTTTCAAAAATAATTCCGACTTTTATGTTTCGGAGCTAAAAAATGTAAAAACAGCAAAGTAAGTATAATAACACTTTAGTGGTAACTTAAAATATATCATAAGAAAGTGAAATAATGATGAACTTCCACAGCAAGCAAGTACTTTTATAGGGTATAAATGTTAAGTTAAAACCAACAAGTTAGTCGGGATCTTTAAGTGTAATGCTTATTGAAATCACAAGGCTCTGTAGCTACAATTTTTAACTAATATGGAAAATAGCGAAAATATTCGAAGCGAGTTGCAAGGGATATTCTGTTAAAAACATTAGAGGTATTATAACCTCAAATCAATAACGAAAATATTAACATTCCGAATGTAATTAATTATTACAAAATATAAATATTATGTTTATTTACATCGAAATGGTTTTTACAGAAGAAAATATTTGTACTATTCGCCATGTTATTAGGATATCTCCGAGAAAGTTGCAACCACTTTTGGCGCACTTTGACATTTTGGAACACTAGTTTTTCTGGATTTTTCACGACGTATATGTACATTTTGAAACTGCACACCATTTGTAACTCATTTTGTTACATAAATCACTGATAAAATGTAAATCCAATTGCACTTTCGTTTTTTGTTTGCAACAAATGTATGTCGATGAAATGTGCCACAGATCAGAATACAGGCAAGTGACGTCACCGACCCCATTGCAGCGCCATATAGCCAAAGTAGCGTTTTGGCACGCTATTTAAATATTGATTTTTTATTTAATAATTTTTAGCAAATATGTACCAGAATTAAAAAATAACAACTTATACTGGGTTCCTTAAACTCTACTACATAATATAAAATGGGTTTTAAAAAATTGCCAAATAGCATTTTTTGCAGAGACAAGTCGAAAAACCGCTAAAATTGACAACTTCAAAAAAAAATCATAACTGGGACCCTTTTAAAGTTAAATAGCTGATTTTAGGGAAAATAATTACTTATAACATGCTGTTTAAACGGGCTTAAGGCGAACGCTGTCCGACGAGTAGTTTTTTCAAAATCGTTATTTAAATATTTCGGAAATATATTTTATTATTATATTAAATGTATTGAACGGATTATTAAACTTTATATTTTATTGTGCAACTTCTTTATCTTCAATTTCCATATACATTTGGCAAAAAGTGTAAAAAAAGGCGTCAAACATTACGGCAATTGTGCGATCTCGTTCCTGGAGAAAAGTGGCTGGAGGTTAAAGTAAGCTAGGGGAAATGTACCACGCCAGGCGTTTGCATTTCTACTGCTTGCTTTGACCCCTTACTACTCTACTCCAAGAGCGACATTGCACGTGCAGCACAATGTTCGAAGACGTTTTTCACATTTTTTGTCAAATTTATGTGGAAATCAAAGATATACTCCGGTCAATCTAGACATTCAAAGGTACATAAATTTACATCGAGCTGAAAGTGGGTAAAATTGTTCAAAACATAATTAAAAATAACATTTCAAAATTCCCTATCGTTCCGGTACGTGGAAAAAAATTGACTCGAGGTCAAAGGTCGAAAATTTTCTTCGCAATTTTCTTTAAAACGGTAAGCTTAATCGTAAAATTACCCTAAAGAAAAATTGTAGATCATTAAATTATCTAAAAGTGCTTATAATTTTTTTCCTAAGATATAACGACTCAAAAAATTGTAAGCGTCATTGTATGCATAAGTACGTCCCGTATATGCATCTCTGCAGCTGTAATATAAGAAAAAATATTTTTCTATTGGTGATTGTAACTTACATTTAAAATACAAAAATATACATAAGTATAACTATGAGAATATCAGGTAAAATGTAACCAAGTCCCTTAATTTATACGCTAATGTAACCTTAAGAGACCATTCGCGCCGCGAAAATTGGATCCTATTTGGGGTTCGGAGCATAATGTTTTTCTCAAAAACGGTATAAGTTATCGATAATTTTCAAAAACTATATGAAAATCAACGCTTAAATCTAGGCTTCTGCTGTAACAGTTTTTTAAATTTGGATTTAGTTTTTAATATTTCCTTGAGTGAAAGTCATCCTAAAATCGGTTATGTTTAGTTACTATTTTCCTATCTCGACTCATATTTCAAAAATCCGTTACAGCAGAGGCATAGATTATTTCCTTACCTTTAAAATGGTGTATAATTTATGTCATATAAGTTAAAAATAGTTACTGAAAAACGTTATCTCCTGTAGGCTTGCAATCGGAAACAACATCGCATCGATACACCGAATTTGGAAGAACCTAAATAAAATATAATATTTTTAATGCAGCTGTACGAAAATTGTGGTAGTGGGAGTTTGTTAGTCTCCGCCCACCGTCTCCGCGTCCTTCTGCCCGACCCCTAAGGTGTGGCGTAAATGCACTCTTAAGACATTTTACAGGAGGGGTGCAATTAGCATTTCGCAACATTTTTAAATGACTTCCCAAAAAAGGAGGTTCTCAACTCGACATATTTTTTTATGTATGTTCGCGGATTACTCAGACATGGTTATCCAATTTAAATGAAATAAATGGCAAGTTGTCAGGAATAGTCTCCCATTGGTACCGTTGTAAAAAAAAATAAATTGCCACAGGAAATAGTGTAAAATTTAAAATGGCGGACGCAAGGAAAAATAATATGGCATATCTAATATAGCGGATCAAAATTTGGTCTTTGTTTGATTTTAAGGAAATTTGGTATGCGGGGGTTTTAGAAATAGTTGATTCCGATTCTAAAATCTGTTTTTTTAACTTCTAAGATCTGTTCTTAAAATTATAACATTTGTTTTTTGAAAGTTCATTATGGCGGATCCAATATAGAGGACCAAAATTTAATCACTATTTGGAAGTCGGTTCCTTTTTTTTTAACAATCTTGTTTATAACATATATTTTTTGTAGACCAAAAATGGCCACAAAACAGACTTGCTTAGACAGTTAGTTTTTTTTTGTCCAAAAAAGACTCCCACACCGCAAGCGACAACAGTAGCAACAGAGAAGTCGCACCCCCAGCAAACAACTAATACTGAGAGTTCTGAGACAAAATCTTTTAATCAGTCAGATGATACAAAAGACCCGACTTTATTGGTAGAAAAGCCAGATATACAAGGTGGTCCTCTTCAGCCACAGGGTTTCAGGCAGACCACTATAGGAGGTCGTAAAAGAAGTTTCCAAGCAAATGGTATACATCTTTTTGATGGCTTGAGTACAGTGTTAAAACAGATTCAGCAGTTTGCTTTTACTGTCGCGTTTTTGCTGCAGAAAAACGAGGTTGTGCTGAGGACACGTTTGTTAAAACTGGCTTTAAAAATGGGAAAAAACTTATCGAAAAAATTAAAAACATGAAGAAACTTTGGTACATAAACGGGCTACTATATTTTATTCAGAGAACAGGTCTTCTGAGAAGAGCGTGGCCTGTCAGATTGACACATTTTATACGGAATGTGTTAAAAAAATAGGGAATATCTTAACTTTGTTTTTGAAACAATTCTGTTTTTGGGGAAACAAGGAATACCTTTTAGGGGGCATATCGAAACTTTATCGGACTCTAAAAATAAAGGAAATTTTTAAGAACTTTTAAATCTAAGATGCAGCGACAAAAATATTGATTTTAAAGAATGAATGCAATCAAAAATTTGCAACTATCTTTCTCCTCAAATTCAGAATGAGATGATCACCTTGATTTCTCAGATTATTATAAAAGACATAGTCAGTGAAATCAACCATTCCAAATGTTACTCTATTATTGTGGATGAAACCACAGTAATAGCACATATGGAGCAAATTGCCATAGGATTTCAATGTGTAAAAATTGTAGTTGTTTTCATTAATTGCCCCGATTCCTCAGGTGAATCACTATTCAAGTCAATAACTGATTATTTGAGCAAAATTGGCGTTTCTTTGGATTATCTTAGGTTTCAAGCTTACGATGGTGCCTCGAATATGAGCGGTAAATTTAATGGTTTATCTGCAAAATTTAAAGAAATAGAGCCTAGACACTCTACGTCTACTACCATGCTCACCTATTAGAACTCGCTGTTTCTAAATGCTGCGAAAACATAAAAAAATGTAAGGGATACGTTGGGAACAGTAAACACGTTGTATAATATTATGGAAGCATCAGCAAAGAGGCATGATATTTTTCAAAAGATAATTTTAGAGGTATGTCCTAAATCAATATAAAGGTTTTGAAGAGCCTTTCTCAAACGCGGTGGACAGTACGGCATTTATCAGTCAAAACTTTGTTAAAACTTCTGGCTGCTGTAATTAAAACATTAAATATTGTTTCAACGGTTTTTCATTAAATGAAAACTCTTTCAACGGAAATTTAATCATTGGGGTATTCTGTAAATTAACTTTCTTTACCCAGACAGAGAAAGATTTCAAAAAAGTTAGAAAAACGACATGAAAACGCATTTATTTTCCCTAATGTTGAAGATTTTATGCGTGCAATTTTTTTTTCTAGCAGTAGCAGCTGATGCTTTAGGAGCAATAAAAACCATTTTATGTGAAGAATTTTTGTTCTGTCTTATTGTACTTGAACTAGTACTGGGTGTAACTGTCATTTTGTTCAAAGAATTGCAGTCACCACAGCTCAGTATTTTGACAATGCTTCTGAAAGCAAGAACAACTGTTCAGTCGCTTTTGAATTATCGAACCAATGCTTGTTTCAATGATCTTTTTCATTAAATGAAAACTCTTTTAACGAAAATTCAATCATTAGGGTATTCTGTAAATTAACTTTCTTTACCCAGACAGAAAAAGATTTCAAAAAAGTTAGAAAAACGACATGAAAACGCATTTATTTTCCCTAATGTTGAATATTTTATTGGTGCAATTTTTTTCCGGCACTCGATGTTATGGCTGAAAATATTAAAACAAGATTTTCAGAAAATGATTATACTTCAATTTTTCTGCTGCTCAAAAATACCTTTAAGAAAGAAGATAAATTATATAAACAACTTTTATAAGTTAAAGGACGTTTCTTAGTTCAACCGCGAACTAGACATTTACAAGTACCTAATGCCTTTCACCTAATATTGACAATCGCCTAGAAGATTATGCTGTACAATTTTTATAAAGCGATCTAAAACTAATGTTGTTATTAGTATGGGAGCTTGTTATGATTTTATTAACCTGCCTGCCGACGTTAAGAATTTTAAGAGATTACCTCAGGAACACAATGGGGGAAGAAAGGTGGACAGGGTTAGCTTTAATGTATTTGGAAAAAGAAAATTCTTTGAAGTATTTGCTGGAAACAAAAATCGAAGAAAGATGTTTTATTAAAATATTTATATTCATTTGTAAGTTAGGTTTTGTATTCTTGGGGTTTTTAATGTTTAAATATAAAATTTGTGTATTTATACTTGTTATTATTTCTTTTTGTTTAAAAATATTATTTAAAAATTTTACGGGCCCCCCCACTTTCACAGGTCACGCTACGCCGCTGATACAAGTTATAAAATAACATGTGAAGTGTGAAGTTTAATTATCCGTTTACTACATTCAAATCAGGCAGTTACAGTAATACGTTGACTCATTCAAAATATCACTGCAAAACATTTAACCTACGATTTAAAAAAACACACTTCGGACACCGTCCACCTTTAGCTCGTTTAAACAAAATGTTATAAATAACAAAATGATCCAAAATATGATTTTTTTAAAGTTGTCAATTTTAGCAGTTTTTTCGACTTTTTTTGCGAAAAATACACCAATAAGAATTATCAAAAAACATTTTGTTTGTTTTTTGCTACTTACAAAAGTCCTATTAACAGTATTGCAGTTAAGTTAATTTTTTTTTTTTTTTTTTTTTTTTTTTTTTATAGGGTAATTATATAATCTTATAAATATCAAATAACAATATTCTAAAATTAAATAAATAACTTAATCTATATTTAAATATTATAAACTTCATCAAGTCCTAGGTCTTCCTGGATTGTTCCTAGGACCGATGCTGCATTACCCCGTTGCACAGCTAAACCAATTCTTTGGATGATGAAACTTCGAGATTTTTGCATTGTATTTTTGCAAATTTCATTAATAAAACCCTTAGCCTCATCACCCAAAGGACCAAAAGTTTCAACAGCAAAGGAATGAAGATAAAGCGTTCTTCAAGCTCTTTATATTTCGGATGTTTTATTCTCGGCCCAATGAGCAGCCGCACCTACAAAATTAGAAGTTTTGTCCAGATAGGTTTTTGCAAGTGTATGGCTGCAAGTAGCGTCCCAAAGTAATTGTTTTCCATATTTCCATGGAATTAAGGTCATTCCATCTACCGTTTTCCATCGCTTCTGCAAACTCCAAGAGGCTCTAATACAGAAGGATTTTCAGCTAAAATCAGAGCTCTTTGATAATTCATTTATCTGACTGTGTCTAGAAGAACGCCCTGCGCTTTTTGCAGCTTAACCCATGTAGGCCATAAATATCAGCATTTTCGCCGCAAACGCAGGTGTGCTCTCCACACAGGCAGACCAAGTCTGAGAGCGATGGAAATATGGAATGTTTTGTTGTCTAACAAATTTCCCAAGGACGAAGATGGAAGTATTTGCTGGAAACAAAAATCGAAGAAAGATGTTTTATTAAAATATTTATATTCATTTGTAAGTTAGGTTTTGTATTCTTGGGGTTTTTAATGTTTAAATATAAAATTTGTGTATTTTATTTAAAATTAATTTTTTTTCATGTAATTTATTAGGTTCTATGCATCTCATTTTAAAAGATAGCACAGCTGGTGTGCTGTTAAATTTTTATTTCCAAAAAAAATTTTATAAACTGTGCTATAGGCCCTTCGGCCTACAGCGAGTAGTGTGTCACATAATATTGAAGGGTTCTGGCATACGGTTAGATGAAAAATTGAAACATTAAAACATCTCTTATTTTGCACAACAAAAAATGGTGTGTTTGACCGTTTCGAACGTAAAATGCGATATGATGTTTTTAGCTTTTACGGACCGTCTTGTAAATTTTAAATTTGGTGTGCTCTTCAATATTATTTGCCAAAGAGGGTTTAAAGAAGATTGAGTTGTAGTTGTAGCGTGTAAAGCTACAAGTATCTTTTTTATATTAGTTTTCTCCACTTATTAATTGTTTTACAAAATATAACGTCGATTTTTCTTAAAGGTATTTTATAAAGTGTGACCAATGATCAGTAGTTTTTGACTAAAAAAATTTCTTTGGTTAAAAATATCATTGAAATATTCTCAAAATCATTCAAACGAGTAACTGTCTTTATAAATTAATAATACTATTATTTAAACCAATAATAAAAATATTTAAACGATGACCTATACACTTAGAAGCATAGAAGATCAAGAAATGTTAAGCGTCCTGCCAGGTATATAACACCCAGATAGAGGAGGCACTTATTTTTTTTTCAATTAAATAAAGTTTAAATTTTATTTTAGTTAAACTTTTAGGTGGATAGGTATGGGTACAGTTATTAAACCAAAAAAATTAAATAAAATATCCGTGCCACTAGGTTATCCCCCATTGCCTCGAAGCACGTGTGTATTAGTTTGTTTCATTCAATAAATAGAACATTTTGAATTAATTTTTAAATGGAACGAAGCTGGCATACTTACTTGTACCAATAAAATATTATTAGCGGAATTTTTAATGACCAAAATCATTTTTTGCTTATATCTCTTTTATTACTTATTTAATTAAAAATGGGTATATAACTATTTTTATAGAGCTTACCAAAAGGCATATTTTTTGTCTTTTACATTTTTTCGTTACTCTTTAAGTTTTTTAAAAAATTGAGTTTTTATTTTAAATTTAAATCATTAATATCTCAAAAACTAAAAGGGCTACAAAAAAATTTATAAAAAAAACTGACGTGGTTTCATTAGCCCATTAATTTTAGCTATATACCATTTTTTCTTAGTTTTTGAGTTTAGTTATTTTTTTTTAGTTAAATTGATGTTTAAACTTTAATTTAATCATATCTTAAGGTAGTAAATAAATAGGTAAATACCATAATTTAAATAAGAATGGCTTTAATCCTAGAAGAAGTAGATAGCTTATTTAGAGAAATGATTTAAAAGTTTAATACCAAATAAACCATATAAAAAAATATGTTTAAATTATTATTAAAATTTTCTCAAGATCATTCTAAACTGTCTTTAAAAAATTGTTGATAATAATATTTAAATCGATAATAAAAATATTTAAACGATAAACTATACACATAGTAGCATAGGAGATTGAGAAATGTTAAGCGTCCTGTCAGGTATATAACACCCAGATAAAATAGGCATTTTTTTCAATTAAAAAAATAAAGATTAAATTGTATTTAAGTTAAAGTTTTAAGTAGATCGGAATGGGTACAGTTATTGGACCAAAAAAAAATTAAAGAAAATATCCGTGCCACCAGATTATCCCCCATTGCCTCAAGGCACATTTTAGTTTGTTTCATTGAATGAATAGAACATTTTGAATTAATTTTTAAATGGATCGGTGCTGGTAAACTTACTTGTACCAGAAAAAATATTGTTATTAGCGAAATATTTAAGGGCCAAAATCACTTTTTTGCTTATATTACCTTTAATACTTTTTTATAAAAAATATGTATATAACCTTTTTTATAGAACTTACTAATAGGCATATTTTTTGTCCTTAACATTTTTTCGTAATCTTTTAGTTTTTAAGATATTTGCATTTTTATTTTAAATTTAAATTGGTAATATCTCAAAAACTAAAAGGAATACAAAAAATTAATTAAAAAAACTGATGAAGTTTTATTAGACCATCTATTTTGATTCTATACTTTTTTTCCTAAAATCAATAGTTTTCAGAGTTATATTATAATCTTTCACTGATATTTTTAAGGTAAAAAAAATGCAATTTGAACACGCTAATACGGCTTAGCTGTTGCAGGTTCAGGCGGACGGTCAGGGCGAAAATAATTCCCGCAACGTAAACATCGGTAAGGGATATATGGCGCAAATTCAAGCGACTTAGACTGGGCATCACTGGCACGGAAAATTAATAAAGTCATAATCAAGATTTTTATTAGTTTTTTGAATTGATTGATTTAATACAAATTATCGTTTTCAAAATTATAATAATGTTTTTTTTAGATTTGTAGAAACGACTAATAAGTTATGTGGAAATTTTTATTTTTTACAATTTATCTCGTCTACTATATGCCTTTGTGCGAATCTATTTTCAATAAGTTTGGTAAGTTATACTTTTTTTCCTGATAAAATACTCTTAAAAATGTATAACAGACAAGAGGAAATTCTGCCATTCCTATCAACTTTTGGTCAAAACGTAGTAAATAACTAGTACGGGATCCGAATTGGAGGCAACCTATACCGATCTGCCAACCGAATGAAAACCATTTTTTATCAAATATAATATGTAATAATACCGGTAAATCTGTTAAAAAACACTTTAAACCCAGAAATGATTTTGGAAGTACATGAATTGAGATGAAACCATTTGAATTTCTTTAAAAACAGATCAACTACAAAGTGTCGGAAAGGGGTATTGGATACTACGAAAGGGGTTGTTTTTTACCCATTTTTTTACACCCTAAAAATTACATTTTGCTAAAAAAAAAGTTTTTTTTCCATTTTTAATAGTACATATAGGTTTTTTGGGCCACTGAATTCAAATATAATGTCATAAATTACATAACATTAAATTCACCTTTTTTTACATCCCACACCCCTAAAAGATACATTTCGCTAAAAGAGTTTTTCCCCGTTTTTAACGATAAATATAGGTTTCTTGAGTCACTGAATTCAAATATGATATTAAAAATTACACTTAAGGGCTGAATACACCTTTTTTTACACCCCACACCCCTAAAACATACGAAGGGTCGCGGCGAATAACGATCAAAGTCCAATTGTTTTATTTTTTCAGTATTCACATTTTAATGTTTGAAGTCGAATATCATTAGTTTGAATATTAGAAATAAAACAAAAAATGTGGCCATTTTATAGAACATTCATTATTTATTAAAGAAACTAAAAAAATGGATTTTCGGAATATTTAAAAATGAAAAAAAAACATTTCTTGAAGAAGGTATGGACTCTAATCCCTTTTTGCTGTTAAGGGTCGTTAATCAACGGGCGGGTCGTCAGCGAATTCGATGTCGCTCTCATCTTCTTTGGTTTGGAAGTCAAATACTAGGCCACCATAGAACGATTTTGCTTCAGGGCGGGTCAGAAACTGAGTAAGATGTAAAAGATCTTTTACTTTTGCTGCCTTGATAGGCACCGGTCCATCGTAGAGATTCTTCAGTGCAGTGGATCCGAGACTTTTCTTAATTTGCCCCTTTTTCTGCTTGTGTGGAGGAACTATAGCAGCCTTCAAGTAGTTTTTGAAGTAATTGACTTTGTGTGAGATAAACCTTGGCTCATTTTTATCAACTTTCAACACCCTAATTGGTCTTGATGGCATAGGGCATTTCTGCACATACGACTGTGAAAGAAATTCTGTCCAATTCTGAAACTTCACGTCATTCTTACAGTTTATCACTCTGAAAGGTGACGGCTTAATTCTGCTATTCCTCAAAATCACTCTCCATTCATTTGGTGTCTCGGTATATGATTTTGTATTAACAAGGCTCATATCTTTGTCACATTCCAAGTAAGAATGACCACGTATTGGAAATATGACTTTCACACTATTAAAACGCTTTGTAATATGTAAAAAGCGCATTACTGTGTAGTTCTTATTTTGTCCAGCGCAAGAGTCACAAAAAATTATCAAATCGCGCACTTGAAGGTCTAATAGATTTAAGAAGAAATGGTTCAACATTGAACAAACGTCATCTGCGCCCTTTCGTGCAACACTCTCGTCGTACGTGTAGAACACAGATCTTAAATCCGATAAAATATGGATATTAAATGATATGAAATTTAATTGACGCCGGTAATAAACATCTGACGTTGTGATATTTGGAGTTGGTAGGTTCTTCTGGAAGTCCATAGCGATTGCTTCCATTTTTGCATCTTTCTGTGCTCGTTTTCTATACTTTCTTTTCAAAGAATAAAATTTATCACTTTTTGCCAGGTGTATTTGTTTTTCGCTGGTGTTTTGCTCAATCGTTTTCATTGTTTCTTCATGCATACATTGGGCTATTTTCTCTTCCAAAATGGCAATTTCACTTTTCAAAATATCACAAGTACTACATGTATCTTTTCTGAGAAAACCAAAGGATATATTGAAATTGTTCTCAAAAATTTAACGAAAGGTTGTATAGCCTACTTATCGTACATTCGATGCAGCTTAGCTATATTCAGCTCCTCGGACAAATATACTTTTGAAGTATCTCTTATGGAGTAATGTGATTTTCTTCCCTTAAGTGACTTTATGAATTCCATAACTTTCAGTTTGCTTACATCACTTAGCTTATGGGGTCGGTTTTTGTGCTTTCCTCGGCCATCTGGTTTAAAGTCGCCAAACTCACATAGATTTTTCTTTAAACTTTGCACACGACGATTTGAGATACCGTGCAAAGACAAAAAAGCTTTATAGCAAACCCCCACATCCCGTAGTTTATTTTTAACACGTGCTCGAATTCTGTAGCAATAAGAAGTATGGAAATTAGCATTAGCTTCGTCTTTCCGATTACGACGGCGCTGAACAGGTACAAGACTAATAAGTCCAGCCAAGTATTTATTTTGTGCATTGTAATCTCCCAGCTGATTAAAATAGGAAATTATACGTTGCCGTTCATCCGGAGATATAGTTTTAAAACACTTAAAACGGGTACACTTGCAGTCTTGGCCGCTTTCATGACTACTTGCACGTAATTTCTTCGTAACATCGGTCATTTTTCCCGTTCTTTTTCTTTTCTTGACATTACTACTCGTCGCATTAACTTTTTCACTATCCGAATCATCACTACATAAATCACTCATGGCAGTTTAAATAAAAAATATTATTTTGTTGTTCTGTCAGCAAAATAATCAACCAAAGACAAAATGTCAATCAAATAACAAACGTCAAATAACAGCATACACGACGAACTGAAAAACGACAAATATGGACTTTGATCCTTTATTCACGTCAGCGCGTGGAACATGATGGTTTTTAGGCGGCACGCCGTATCTTTGAACGTTGTTTTTTAGAGAACCATGAACTTTCTTTGCCGAAGTAAATAATAGGTTGAATTATGTTTGGTATAAGTTAACTGATGGCGCCATTAAATTACTATTGGTTCAAAATGGACTCTGATCGTTATTCGCCGCGTTGTTACATTTCGCTAAAAAAAGTTTTTCCCCATTTTTAACGAAAAGTATAGGTTTCTTGGGCCACCAAATTCAAATATTATATTAGAAATTACATTTGAGGGCTTAGAAGGGCTGAGTACACCATTTTTTACACTCTAACCCCTAAAACATACATTTCGCAAAAAAAAAGTTTTTCCCTGTTTTTAACGATGAATATAGGTTTCTTGGGCCACTAAATTCGTATATTATATAAGAAATTACATTTGAGGGCTTAGAAGGGTTAAATTCACCTTTTTTACACCCTACACCCCTATGTTTTATGTATGTTTAAGGGGTGTATGGTGTAAAAAAAAAGGTGAATTTAGCCCTTCTAAGCCCTCAAATGTAATTTTTAATATCACATTCGAATTCAGTGACTCAAGAAACCTATATTTATCGTTTAAAACGGAGAAAAACTTTTTTTTAGCCAAATGTATATTTTAGGGGTGTGGGTGTAAAAAAAAGGATGAATTTAGCCCTTCTAAACTCTTTAATGTAATTTCTAATATAATATTCGAATTTAGTGGCGCAAATAACCTTTATGAACCATTAAAAATGGGAAAAAAACTTTTTTTAGCGAAATGTATTTTTAGGGGTGTAGGGTGTAAAAAAGGGTGTATTTAGCCCTTCTAAGCCCTAAAATGTAATTTTTAATATCATATTCGAATTTAGTGACCCAAAACACTTTCAAGCGAAATGTATGTTTTAGGGATGTAGGGGGTCAAAAAGGGTGAATTTAACCCTCCTTAGATCTCAAATGTAATTTCTGATATTATATTTAAATTCAATGGCCCAAAAAACCTATATGTACCATTTAAATGGGAAAAAACTTTTTTTAGCGAAATGTATTTTTAGGGGTAAAAATAAGGTAAAAAACACCCCTTTTGTAGTATCCAATATTCCTTTTCTACACATTGTAGTTAATCAGTTTCTAAAGAGAATGCAAAAGGTTTCATTTCGATTTATGTACTTCCAAAATCATTAAACGGTGAATTACAGATTTACACGGACTATAAATAAAAGTATCGCAAATGGGTTGCCTAAAAAATTAGAGTCAAGGCTATAATAAATATTAGTCGACCAGTTACAATTTTTTTAAATACTTTTACACATCTGCTTACTAAAAAAAAATCTCAATTAAAAGTCTATAGCATAAAGAATATGGAAACTTTGGGTTGCTTAACTTTTTCTGATATTAGCTATTGGGTTGCCGGGTATGAACAGGTAAGTGGGCGTTCAGTAATTACTTGAGCCATTTAGAGGAAGGAAGGTTCGAGCCGAATATTACCTATTTCACGTGGGGAGAGAAAGGGTGTCGGACACGTATTTTTTTTGACGCAAGACACAGTGAAAAACTACGAGAAAACCTGTTTAAAATAAGTAAAACATGTTTCTCCACTAAAATATAGCTAATGCGATAAGCTAGTCGTACACAATGATATTTTCTCACTATGATTCCAGGCTATGTTCTTAGTAGTTTTAAATACTGGTCTTAACTAGACTTAAATAAAAGTAATTAAGCAATAATTTCTTTTTTAAATAAATCCAACGCAATCAAGCACCGATTAACGTATTTACACTAAAAATACGCATTTTGAAAAATCTTACGTCAGATTAGGGAGGGGGAAGTCGAACCAAATCTCACGACATCTCACCAAGAAGGGAGGGGGGAGGGGTCGAAAATTTTCCAATCTTTTGGGCACTACAACCTGTGTCTCTCGGTCGTGTGTAATTACTTTTTTAGAAAATCACTGATTTCTTTGTTTATTCATTACTTAAACTTTTATTTATATTAAAGTATATTGCGTTTTAACTATTGATGTGACAATTCCACTCGTGTATAAATAACCCCATTTGAAACAACAAAAATCGAAAATTGCTATCGGAAAAAAAAGATTTTCTCCTTTTTTTACTGGCTACAAAAATCCTCAAATGTACGGATCTGTCAATCGTGTCGTCAATCGTTACCTCAGTAACGACGCTGTTTTATATTGTTGAATAAGTATTATTATTGTTTTAAGTTTGTTGTTTTTGTGGAATTGTTCTACCAAATACCATTTAACAAACAACACACAAACTAACTCTTTCCACACTTAAGACACCCACGGTACGTTAGTACTTAGGCATCAGCCTTCGTGGACTGTCCCAAAAAAAATCGTACTCAGACTTTGACTCAGATATTTTTTGCCTCGTACTGAATACTGAATGTCAAAATATGAGCACCTATAGCATTACCTATGATAATCTTTCATTAAATGTTTAGTTTCTGAGTTTGTAGTTTTTATTTTTTAATGTTTCAATATATTTGCAATGTTTTTTAATATATTTCCGGAAATATTTTTCAAATATATATTTCCGGAAATTTTTCATTGCTAGGCTGCATGTCTTAATGATTTTTTTTTCTTCTGTAAACCTGATCTTTTTTTACAAATTTTTACATTTAGCTGGTCCAAAAGGTTACAGTAATAATATCAGTTTATTATTTTTTAATTTGGAGATAATCCACAAACTCAAACAAACTAACAAAACTCTTTTTGGATCCCAAAAACCTGATGGTAATAAGTTCTTGGTTGCCTGCTGAACCTTTACCCACTTTGGTGCCGAAGTACTGGGTTCACACCACTCCTCAGCCTCTTGTTTTAATTCTGGATCATGTTGGTAGACTCAACTATCACATATAGTAATGAAACGACGCAAAAAATAATTTTGATTCCTTCCAAAACGCTTTAAATGTTGCTGAAAAGTCGCATTAGAATGTGCTTTTGTTTTATTTTTAGCCCCCATTGGCAGACAGCTTTCTAAACCCAAAATTTCAAATATGGCTCATCCTACATAATGAAATCCCTAGGGCTTCTAGTAACACTCTCTCTCTCGGTTAATCAACGATTTTCCAAAGCCACATTCTGTATCTTTGCAAGCCATCTTTCTACCTTTTTAATTGAAGGTAAACACTTTAAACAATCGTTCGTGAATTTGTTTTTGTGCTACACCTTCCAAAAATAAGAATTTTATCACTGCACAACATTCAATTTTGTAAAAATATTGTAACACGTTAAATTTAAACAGTTGTATATATACGAATAAGTTGACAAATCTTTATAAAACCCCACACGTGTTAATAAAAAGTACTCCCATTTTTAGAAAAATAAAACGACAAAACTAATAGCGCCCTCTCTCTTATAAAAAGACAAAACTTATTGACACCTTAAAGGATTGAAAGTTGGGTTTATAAATGCGTGTTAAACTAATACGTATGCGTTGTAGTTGTATAAAGTAATAATTTTATAAATAATTAAAAATCAAATGTCATTTTTTTAAATTTTTTAGATTGATCATAACACGGTTGAATTTTATTTTTTACTTCTGAGTGTGGTTAGTCTTGTTCTTCTACTACTTTTTCCTTGCTGGTTTGGCTCAGAAATAATTAAAAAAGTAAGTATCTTTAATTTGTTGGATATACACTAAACATTGCAGCAACAAGTTATCGTATTTTAGTTGTTAGTTCAAAACATTATCCGTGGCTTTAGAAGCTGTTCATAAAAACTCCATAAACTTACGAAATTAAATTAAGAGGTGACATATAATTTGTCTCAAAGTATACCGTGTTAGCTTTTACCTTTATTTATGGATTATACCTGCCGACAACAATAAAACTGCGGATCAGTAGGTATTAAAGGACGGAACATTAGGGACAGACTGTAATAATATAAATATTTATAATTTATTGTTTACTTAGGTAGGTATAATTTTAAAATTACATTAAGAAATTAAATATATGCAAAGTTTTAATAAATTTATAACTATATTATCTATACATAATTACATTTTTAATCTAAATATTTAAATCTAATTATGTTTCACTATCAGAGTCATCATTGAGATTAATTACAATAGGATGGATGTTGTTTTTTATAGAAATGTAAGAGTCCTCAATTTTTATAATGTGCTGTACTGAATTTTTCCAACTGTCAACTGGAACTTAAAGTAGGTGTAACATTTTCTGTTCTGATCTTTGATTTTACTGATGCTCTATGGGGTTAAACATACAGTGATACGGAGGAAGACGTAAGACAGTATGCCCAGCCTGTTCAGCCAAATTATCACATACATATTGTTTTTTAATTGCATATGAATTTAGGACCAAAACCGAGCAGGGAACTGGAGCGGGCGTGTACAGTAAAATGAGGAATTCACAATTCTCCATTCCACTAGGAACACACAGTTCTGTATTTCAAACGGAAATATATGCTTTACTGCACTGTGCAAAAGAAAATAACAGGAGAGCTTATAAAAACAAGCGGATCTGCATAATAATAGACAGCCAAGCGTTACTAGGGGCACTAGTAAACCCCAAGGTAACGTCCAAGCTGACATGGGAATGCCAAAAAGAACTGGAAGTCCTGGGAGAACGCAACAGAGTTACTCTTTTGTGGGTACCAGGACATTCGGGGATAGAAGGCATCGAAAAAGCGGATGAGCTAGCGAGACAGGGATCATCCACACCATACTTTGGGCCAGAACCTGCCCTTGGAGTGACCAAAACCACAGCACGAGGGCAAACCAGGGAATGGATCCGAAACAAATACGAAGAATACTGGGGAAACCTCAGTAGAATAAGACATGGAAAAAGCTTCATAAGAGGCCCATCCAAAAGAACGAAGGAAGAACTACTCAGACAAAGTAGGAAAAGACTTCGCATAACAGTAGGGTTGCTAACAGGGCATGATAACCTAAGAGGACACCTACACAAGATAGGCTCATACAATGGGGACCCAAGTTGCAGAATGTGCGACGAGGGGGAAGAAACAGCCTACCATATCCCGTGCTAATGTAAAGCATTGAATCACTAAAGACAGGCATTATTCGGGCAACCGGAAATGAGCCCACAGGAATATATCAACCAACCAGTCTCGGAGTTATACAGACTTGTAGAAGAAACAAGACTAATGGGAGGATTGATATAAAAGACAATGGGAGATTACGCACAAAAAGCCCATGAGGCTGCGCGGCCTCCGGTAGTTAATCAAGACGGCTCCCAGGGAAGAAGAAGAAGAAGAAGCTTCAGATCTGGAATAGGTCTACCAAGCGATTTTTTAGTTATAGTCTGTCTCAAAGTATACCGTGTTAGCTTTTGCCTTCATTTATGGATTATACCTGCCGACAGCAATAAAACTGCGGATCGGTAGGTATTAAAGGACAGAACATTAGGGACGGACTTTAATAATATAAAGATTTATAATTTATTGTTTATTTAGGTAAGTATAATCTTAAAATTACATTAAAAAATTAAATATATGCAAAGTTTTAATAAATTTATAACTGCATTATCTATACATAATTACATTTTTAATCTAAATATCAAAATCTAATTCTGTTTCACTATCAGAGTCATCATTGAGATTAATTACAGTAGGATTTATGTTGTTTTGCATAGAAATGTAAGAGTCCTCAATTTTTATAATGTGCTGTAGTGAATTTTTCCAGCTCTCAACTGGTATGTTAGTAATTACATTTTTTATCAAATTTATAACACTGGGACTTAAAGTAGGTGTAACATTTTCTGCTCTGATCTTTGATTTTACTTGGTTCCACAAATGCTCTATGGGGTTAAACATACAGTGATACGGAGGAAGCCGTAAGACAGTATGCCCAGCCTGTTCAGCCAAATTATCACATACATATTGTTTTTTAATTGCATATGAATTTAGGATTTCCAAAAGTTGCGTTTTTTGTAACTGAATTCAAAATAAATATCATTTTCTAACAAATATTCCTGGATTTCAGATTTTGAACTTGATGAAGCTGGTGCTTTGTGTAGCAGACGGCTGTGGTAGCTTGCGTTATCCATGACAATAACACTGTTGTTTGAAATATTTTTTAAAAGATAATTTTGAAACATGTTTTCAAAAAGTTCTGCACTTGTATCCTCATGATAATCCAAGCTAGAATCCTTAATATTCTTTGCAGACAACAGCAAGCAGTTTGGGACAAATCCGTCTTCTGAACCAGCGTGTATTATGGTAATGCGTTTTCCTTTATTTAAAGGTGCTTTCGTCTGACAGTTTTGACTGAAATCAACCCATCCTTTGGATACTGTGTCGTGTGTATCGAACCATGTTTCATCAAGGTAAATTATGGATCTGTTTTCTAACCTATATCTTTTAATTTCTTAAAGGTAATTAAATCTACAAGTGCGTAATCTATGCGATTTAATTACTACTTTTCTTTTGTCTAATTTGCGGTATTTAAATCCCATTTTACAAACAACTCTATGGAGAGTGGCACGGCTTATATTTATATTGGTTTCGTCTTCGTCTAGCTTCTTTTTCAGTTTATCCAAGGTAGGAATAACTTCGCTTTCATAAAGACAGACTTTTGTTCAATTCTTCACTAATAATAATATCCCTTATCGATGATATTGGAGTTTTTGTAAGTAGACAGGTTTCTTTTAAAGGTTCTTGTTTAATTAGACCTCTACTGATTAAAGTTTCATACACATTTTTCACAACCTGTTTTGTATCTAATGACAAATGATTTCGACGCGACATAGTTATATTCTCGTAAAACAACTTTTTCGAAACGCACACTAAAAACGGTTATTCAACACTGCCACTAAAATATTAGCCAAAATATTTATCTGCCTAATGGTTTACACTCAAGAAATACCTGGCCCACCCCTGCCCTTATGAACAAATGGGTTTACCCAATAACAATAGGTAATAAAATCGTTAAAGGTTTATTGGGGTATGGTCCGTGAAAAGCCATAACGATATACTTTGAGACAGACTATACCGTGTCAGCGAGTGAAAGTACTGGCCGAAGGCGAGAAAATATATTGCCCTCTTGCGTGTTCCGTATTAAATAGTTCGCTGGTGGGGGAATCGATGCAGCTGCTGCAGGTTCAGGCTGACGGTCAAGGCAAAAATAATATTGTCACGTTAAACATCGGTAAGAAATATATGGCGAGAATTCCAGCTACTTCGACTGGGTGTCAGGCAATTGGCAACGGGAAATTAAAGAAGTTGAAATTAGGAATTTTATTAATGTTTTAAAATGATTAACTTAATACAAAATGTTATTTTTGATTTATTGGTTATTTACATTTTGTCTCGGAAGGCTACAGCCCTTTCACCCTTATGGTTCAGCCGCCATTGCTGGAACCTTTTATATAGTATTGCATGTCGGAGGTGCTTTACTTTTTATTTAGTTTTAGAAAAAATTAAAACTATTGAATAATGAAGTCATTATTTACTGGTAAATCGTATATATTAGTACTTAGTAAACTTATCGATAATGAACAAATAATAGGTTAGTCAGGGATAAAATTTAATAAAAACATAATTTTTAATAAATTTTGACACATTTCATGAAATTTCAATTTTTTCTAAGGAAACTAGGGCGTTTACTTTAATTAATATTTATCTTATTGTAAATAAACTATGTATTTTATTATTTCCTATAATATATTTTAGTTTATCTCCTTTTGTAGAGTGAAGCTATTCCCTTTGCTATATACAGCTCTGACTGGATGGGAGCTAGCAATAGTTTAAAACAAAATATATTATTTTTTATACATGCAAGTCAAACACCTTTTAAATTATATGCAATTAATTTTTTTGAAATTTCAAAGGAGACTTTTGTTAAGGTGAGTAAAAAACATTTTTTTTTAATAATGCTGTAAAAAGGCGTCGAGCGTTGGTTAAAATCTTCGAGCATCATACACCTATAGAGGTAGCCTTGCAGCTTGGCCGTGCAAACATGCGTGCGAGAGGGAAAGAAGAATAGGTGTAAAACCTTTCTCTCTCGCTCCAACATGCTGATTGGCTGGTGGGAGAGGTATCCAGGGTGTCCCAGAGTATGTGGGAAATCTCTCGGAATCTAATAGAAAACTCAAAAATATTATGACAAGTTCCCATAAACATTTTTCCTACGAGCCTTCTTTACGTAGATAAAGGTAAATAACCCTGGAAATCGTTTTTTTATAACTTTTAAAATACTAGGCGTAATTTAATATTTTTTTAATATGATGGTTACTAGATAAATCTTATTAAAATAAACCCATTAAATCATATTTGGCTTATTTAATTTGCCAGGGACGGACTAGCTCTGACACATGAATAGCTATTTTAACACCTGTATGATAACGGCTCAAGAATATTATTTTTAGATAGCTTTAACCTTAACCTAAAAAAAAAGTTATTGTTAATTGGCATCGATAAAAGCAACTGTTTACGAGAAATAAAATATCATGTTTGGTAATTTTTTTTTACATTATACAGGGTGTTTTCTAATTGTACATCAATATTTAAGGAGGCAATTTTTGGGACATTTTAGAAAGAAAACTTTATATGAATGTATGTCCTAAACGTCTTAACTTGACAAACAGGATGGTAAAATTTTTAGAAATAAATAATTTATTATTAATATCTGTAATATCACTTTAGACATTTTAATGAAATTTAGCATACATGTACAATGTATTAAGAAGCATTTTTTTAGTGTGCCGCATTTTTTTTGCCAAAATAGGCAGGTCAAATGCTGTACGAACGCCACTGGTGAAAATTAAAAAAAAAGTGGTATACTAGAAAATGCCTCTTGATACATAGTACATTTATGCCAAATTTCATTAAACTATCTAAAGTGGTATTACAGATATTAATAATAAATTATTTATTTTAGAAAATTTTACTACCCTGTACCTTAAAAGTTAAGACGTTTAGGACATACGTTCATATGAAGTTTTTTTCTTAAAATTGACCGAAAAATTGCTTCCCTAAATATTGACCAACAATTAGAAAGCGCCCTGTATATTGTAGAAAAATTTACCAACCATGATATTTTATTTCTCGTAAACAGTTGATTTTATCGATGTCAATCAAGAATACCTTTTTTTAGTTTAAGGTTAAAGCTATTTAAAAATAATATTGTTGACCTTTATCTTACAGGGGTTAAAAAATTTCTATTATTGTGTCAGAGCTATCCGTCCCTGCAAACTAAATAACCAAATATGATTTAATGGTTCATTTAGAAACATCTAGTAACCATCATACTAAAAAATATTTAAACCCTCTGTATTTTAAACGTTATTTAAACAAAAACGATTTCCAGGCTCTTCCGTTATGTACCTGTATCTTCGTAGGGGAGGGTCATAGGAAAAAAGTTTATGGGAACTTGTCATAATACTTTTAGGTTTTCTATTAGATTCCGTGAGATTGCCCACATATTTTGGGACACCCTGTATACCATAGTCTGCGTGCTGATTGGTCGGCGTCTCCCCGTCGACAAATTAGTAACTGTGGAGCGAGAGAGACGGGCTATACACCTATTTTTTTTCTCTCTCGCACGCTTGTTCGTACGGCCAACCGGCAAGGGTGCCTCTGCATACTTAATAAGAGTTTGAGAAATAATTAAATAAGTTTTTTTTATTTATTTAAGTAAATTGGTAATTCCAAAAATTTAAGCAGCATATTTTTTTCAACAATACTAATTTTAGGTAAAACTGCATACACGGACGTATCTATAGCTTTGACAAGGAGGGGGTCCCCAAAGTAAAAAGACAGAGTTACAAATTAAACATTGCCTGCGGGCTATAACCACGCAAGTATAGTCGCGGTATTCTATAATATATAACTTAGGTTACTCTAAGTAGGTGCTTTTAAATAAATATGTAATGTATGTATTGCAATATTTATTCAAAAGTAACAACAAGTAACTTTAAAGTAATAAATTTAGTCTTTACGTTTTTTGCTAACTATTAATAATTTCTTCGGGAAACAAGTTGCACCGCCAGATCTCGGTGTACGCACATTAAAGCCAGACCATAAGTCTTACATGGCCCATTTTATTTCTTAGGTGAGTTAACCTCTTTAAGGTAAAAGATCTTTCCGGGTTGCAGTGAACACGGGTGTGGCAAAAATAATGAGAAGCTTTTTTATTAAAGGGAATACTGATCATCGCGTTATCGATAGCGTCCATCACAGTTGCAGGTTTTTGTGCTAAATTTCCAGTCATTGTCCTTCTCATATTGATTCAGAAATATTGTGCCTTCATTTTCCCACCCAAAATTTTGTGCAATCTTTGATTTTTTTATCCTGGAGTCATTTGGTTTTTTCAGGTAGAATTTAATTCCTTCAATGGTCGATTCATGTGGTTTAAAACCCCTGTCGAGTTCTGAATAGCATGATCAATAAAAGGGTAAAACACATTTCTGGTAGTATATTTCGGCGTTCCTGCTGCAATATTTTTGCGCAGGGTTTGCCTTCCACGATTATTCTTGGCACAACTGTGCTTGTTCAAAAAGATTGCGAACTACTTTTTTGAACATTTGTAAAGCCTTTTTTTACGTTTTTGTATATTCCAAATGTTGGTCAAATCGACTTTAATTTTCTGCATTCTTTTAAGGTTTGCTGTTTATGAAAAAACTGTTCTCAGTATAACTAAAAAACAATAAACTGGCTGTTATCCATGGGTTTGAAGATGGTTGCTTGAGTAGCGACGTCGCTAGTAGCAGCATCTTGAAGTCCCGTGTAACGGGACCATTTCCAAATCTTTCGAAAGCCACGTGTTCCTCGGTCCATCGTGTCTCCTAAGGAGAGATACTGAATAAAGAAAATTTCATCCTTAATTTTTTAAAAGCCCGTCGCAACTGATGAAAAGTTTCGGCGCTTCGGTGCCGCGGTTCCTTCCCCCGCTCCCCGCCTGCAGGGACTAAGCAACTATCTTTTCTACAATCCGGAAAAGTAATTTTTTCTGTTGGACAAGTAAGATGGATATGAATGGGGGGTGGACTCCCAGAACCCCCCTTATATAGGTCCGTAGTAGGTATTGGGTCGTATGAGCCTGGGAACTTTTTCCTTTGATAAAAGCCGCCAACCCTTTGATAAAACCGCTTTCCTTTGAAAAAGCCCCAGCCCTTTGTTAAAAGCCGCTTTTGTTCCCGGGAATTTTTCCCACGCTCCCCCATCAGGGTCTTATTCCGGGTATTTTCTTAAATTAAACCCCACGCCCCATATCATCAGGGTCTTGTCCGGGGTTTTTTTCTTGAATATTGATTTTTCCACTGACCCCTCAGGGTCTTACTTTACGAATTTTTCTTAAATATTGATTTTGTAAAGCCAAAACATCTGTTTTTTATTAAAAAAATTCCTCAGATCGTCGTAAAAAATCGAACTCCGGGATCTTCCGTTTGCGGGGCAAAGGGCTACCATTGGACCACTAGGCTTTCGTCTGAAACAAACAACAGACAAAGCCCCATGCTTTAGCGTGGGGGCATTCCTACTACCAGCGCCATCTACAAAAAAGTCGCTGGAAAAATTGAATACCTCCTTCAATGGCGGCCAGCGGTACGGGAACCTCTGCTTTATGTATAAATGAAAAAATCGATATTTTCGCTTTACTTGGGCGTCATCTACAAAACGTCGCTGGAAGTTGGAACTACGCTCCCCTTTGACTTGGCGGAGCGGTACAGTAACCTCTCTTTCTGTATAAATGAAAAAATCAAAATTTTTTTGCTTTACTGTGGTACTAATACTTTCGACTCTTTAGCAGCGCTTTGAAGGATAAATCAATACAGTTGGCCTTTGTTATACAAGGTTAACATTTTTAAAAGTTTTAATTTTATTTGGGTAATATTTTAACAAAATTAGGGGTTAAATATTGATATTAATTTTAAATTTTAACTGATATGATACTTTCCCCAATTTCTCTTATTTCCCAAATAAAGGATTAAAAAAAGTACCAATGTAAATTAGCTAAGATTCACATTATAATTTTTGTGCAAAAGAATTATAGAGACTTATTAGACTTAAAGTTGTTAAATTACTTAAAAAAAGAAATTTCAATAATAATGGTTTGTCCAAAATATTTAATTAATAATATACCTAATAGGTTAAATATCTTAATTAAAATTAAATGAGATGAGATCGGCTTTTTTTAGTTAAAAAAAATTCTTAAAATGGGTAACACATGTAATTGGGCTTTATTACAGCTGTTTTCATTTTTATCTATTATATATTTCCTATAAATTATTGTCCGGTAGAATAAATTGATTTTCATTTTTGCGTTAATAGTTTTAATTAATAGTTATTTTTTAGTTATTTGTTACTTTCAAAAAAAAAAAATATTATAATCCCTTTTTAAACTTGGGGTCTAATATTTTTTAAACTGCTTTTGTAAAGGTACTCCGAAAGAAATTCAAAAAGCCATATAAAAAATTGATACTAGCATAAATATAATTGAAATAAGATTCTATTTCCTATTCTTTTTTCTTTTATATCAAATCAATCTGATTTTTTAAAGTGAACAAGAGAATAACCCAATTTTAGGATGTCGTAGTCCCCGTCTACTGTATTTTTATTGTTTTATCAATATGATACCTGTTCTTCTAACCCTGAAATCTATTTTATATTTATGGGGTTTTTACCAATTTAGTCTTAAATATATCCCTTTTTCTTTTTTTTTTCATGACAAACCTTTTTTATCATTTATTTAATCAGTATTCTCAAAGTAATGTAAAGTAATCATTAAAAAATAAAAATATAAGGTTTTTAAAGAAAGGTATTTATTTACCCTTTCCGGTAATAAATTTAATTTTCTTTTAAAAAGTCTATTTTGGTGTCACATTCTATTAAAAACTTATAGTAATATCAAACTTACTTTTCAGAAAAAAGGTGTGAATTTTTAGGGGACTAAAAATCAAAGTTAAGAAATTTTACAATTTTTATAAATAGGGGAGGTTTTTTAAAAGCAAAAATTTTTATAATTTTTCTTTGACCTGTAATTTTTCCCCGAAATATTTTTTTTTTTGGAGTTTTGGTTATATTTTTTTAGGTATTTATTATTCAGTTTTTTAAATAATTAATTTTTTTTGTAAAATTCGTATTTTTTAAATCCCAACATAAAAAGACTTAGTTTAGGGGTACATTTATAAAACAGTCAGTCTAGATATTTTTTATTGGTAAATAGCTTTGTCTTAAATATATCTGTTTTTTTTTTTCATGACAAATTCTTTGGTAATAAGATTAGTATTAAAAATAAAGCTTTTTAAAAATAAGGTATTTTAAAGCAAAAATATATCTGTAAAAAAATATTGTTTACATTTTTTGTTTTTTTTTAAAGTGTATAAAAAAAAATAAAATCAGCTAAACAATAAAACAATAAATGTCACTTTATATTTTTTTTATTTTTACCATATTGACAATTAACAGATTTAAAAAATTATTTTTTTTGCTTTTTGTAACCATTTAGGTTTCCCTAAAATTTTCTTTTGTTTAAAAATTCGGTCTGTATACCTTTACTTCGGTACGGGTTGAACCATATGCCCCTTTGGTTCTTCGGATATTCTTTGATACAATTGGTATCGGTCTGTATTTTTGAGGACCATGTCCCTAATTGAATCGAAATTTACCAGCTGAGATGCTTCTGGTTTAATCTAATTCCTTTTACTTTACAACAACTTCCTCTTTTTGCTATTTTTAAAATTAAAACTTAAAAGCATAATTTTTGGTCCGCCAGAACAAATTCAGAATATGAATTTAACCCATATCCATCCAGTTCATTTGTCATATCCCCAAAAAAGACCAGTTGGTATATCTGATTCGGTAGGCTTTGAAACGTAGATAACCGAGTCGGTACCCCTAGTAAAAACTTTTTTATAAAAATTTCCCCGATAGCTATATAACTTAAGTCTTGCCTGGGCTGTTACTAAACTGCAATTTTCATTTACAGTCGATAATGGTTCAAACCTTTCCCCAAAGCTTTCGTAACCGAAATTAAAATGTCTTCGTTAACTGGAATCGCCGTTAATACGTAGTGTAGGATCTGTGATCATTAAGAAAAACTCTGATGGTTTGTTTATGATTTGGTTTTTTGGGTTTATTTTCTCTTTGGCCAAAATTTCCCCCCAAAAAATGTTTAAAAACAATTTCGCTAAGGACCGTAATCCTGTTTTCGGTTATGTTGTCGTACTCTAGTCTAATATCTTCTGTTTTGAAAAACTGTTCGATATATTTGTTCTTTTAGGCGAATGTCTTTAAAATTTTTTTTTAAAACAAAAGTTCCCCGCTTTTTTTTAAAAAACTTTTCCCAAACATGGACGTAAATAACCCCTGCAGACCAGTTTCTTTATTAAATTTTTGAAATTTATTTCCAAAATTCATGAATAGATAATATTTTATACCCCTCTAATGCTTTTTTTAAACTTCATCTAATACCCAAACCTTCGATGGCACGATCTGTATCTTTATGATTACATTCACTCTCATTAGAGTGCATTTCTTTTTCCCACGTTTTAAAAAAAAAAACATGAGCTTATTATTTTTTTAGCTAAAGAAGGGTGATACAAATTTTTTAGGGGGGAAAGGGTCGTAAAATTTTATAATTCCTCAAATTTTAAAGGGGGTTAGATTTTTTTTAGTCTTCTCCCCAAAATTACTTGCGGATGACCTATTGGGGGGAATTTTCCTTTTACAAATGTAAAATATAAAAACAAACATCAGCGTATTTAATTTTTTTCCTATCTTTAACCTTGTTTTAAAGTTCCAAAATTACCGGGGCGGCCCCCCAAAAGCATTTCTTGGTTTTTAAGGTGTCAAAACTAAAAGGATGGTTCTTGGGGAAAAGTTTCAATATTTGGATCTTCTTGCAGTTGTTTTTTAAATCGCACTCCACATTTGTGAACTTTAAAACCAAAAAAATTTTTTAAACTATCAGTTGTAGCAATTTGTTTTTTATATTAAGTTTAAAGTTTGCGACGGGGCTGCTAAAAATGGTTCATTTCCAAAAATTTTAGCATTTAGGGCATCCTTTTATAAACAAAATGGAAAAAAAAATTTGTTTGTTTCAAGGGGGAAAATCCATCCCCCCTTTTTCTCCATTTTAAATTTACTTCTTGATCTTTGGCTGCATGCACGATGTTTATACCCATCTTTTTCCATCCAAAAAACCACTGAACTGCAATTTTGCTTTGTTTATCCCCCTTTATCCCCAAACCTGTTTTTTTAAATTTTTAAAACCTTATGGGGTTTTAAAAATTTACAAATAAATTTTCAAAATGAAGCAATGGATGGGGGTTTCCTTTTAAAAAAACCTTTTGTAGTAAAAGTTTGTTGTTAAAAATTTTTTAATTTGGTTAAATTTTCCTCTAAAAAAAAATTTTTTAAATGTTTCTTTCATATCAAACTGATCGTTTTGGTGTTTTTCGTACCATCTTATAAATATATCTCTGTCTTCATTCTTCATCTCATCGGGACTGAAAAAATTTTTATTTGGGTTTAATTTTTTTAACATAATTTTTTTTTTTTTTTCTTTTAAAAAAGGGGTGGAAAATACCCCCTTTAAAAAATATCTTCAAGACCAAACGCCTTAAAAAATTCAGGGGATGGGAAAATAGTTCACCAATCTATAAATTTAATTTTTCCCCAACTGCATCATTTTTAAAATTTTGGTTCCCTCTAATTAACTGTGGTTAAAAACAGGGGTTCATCATTCCCGGGTTTTTTAAAAAAACTGGGTAAAAAGGCCGTCCATTGGGGGGTTTTTTTCCAAAATTTTTAAATTTTTTTTTAACTGCAATAAATGTTGAATAAAAAAAGCAATTGCATCTAAACCTTTTCATAAAAAATCTCAGGCCACTTTTTTGGGAAAAAACCAATTTTTTTGTCGTTTTTACAAACATCACAACGTTGGCTGCACGGGGTTTACTTGATGAAGAAATGATCCATTTTCCAATTCTTTTTTTTGGCGTGTTTAAAAACATTAAAAAACCAAATAGCTTATCTTTTTTTAGTTTTTTCCTTTTCCCCAAGAAAAAACAAAAATGATTTTCAGGTACATAGTTACAATTCCGAAAAAATTTTTTTATTGCATATATTTTCCCCATCCCCTTTTTACTTTTTTAAAAAATCAGCATAATTTGATTTTTCACATTTTCTTTTTCCCCAAAAAATTTTTGTTTTTATGATAATTAGAAAAACTGACCTTTGAACGATCTCAAACAGTCTGGGCATTTAATGGAAATTTTAGTCCTACAAGCAGGCGATCTTTGAAAAACGACAAGGCCCCATCGGGGAAATTTTTTTTATTAAAGGGAAAAGGGGTTCTTGAAAAATAGACCCCCCAAATGCAGCTTTTGGGGGGAATTATTACGTTAAAATTTTTTTTATAAAAAAAGGCTAAGTTTTTTTTGGGGGTTCTTTGCCCCCCTTAAAATAACGTCCTTTTCCCTTTTACCCTAATTGTAAAAACTATTTTTTAAAACTTTAAAAATTGTTGGAATTTCTGCCCCAAATTAACAATTCCACCCCTTCCTCAGGGGAAAACAATATTTGCCTCTTCCATCAAAATTTTAAGGTTTTCTTGGTTTTTTTTTTTCCTATATCTCGTCTAATTTTATTAAACTCTTCTTTTTTAAAGTTCGCCATTGCCACCACCCCAAACACGGGGCCCCAAAACAGATTATCGGAATTTTTTTTTCATATAATTCCCCCACCTACTGCATTCTTCTGCATAGGTATTATATTTTTTTCCCTTTCTTCCACACCCCGTTGGATCTCCTTTACTTCTAGGCAAAAAAATTCTGTATTAAGTCCCGTCGAGTTAGATTGGTAAATACTACTTATTGCCCCCCAAAATCCTCGGGAACTTCTTCAGCGGGTCTAAAACGAATCCAGCCCCTCGCCACGGCTGAAGTCCTTAAAAACAAAAGCTAAATCCCACCTGGTCTGACCGTTTAAGTTTTTAGTGGCTTTTTAATCCGCTTAATAGCTTCACGAACCCAACCTACCGGTTCGATCCTTTCCCCGGGAAGGCTTTCAACTTAAATTCTAAACTACGTCCGGTCAAATTGAATTTTCGTACCTTTTTAAAAGCTCTTTAATTATAATAAATTTTTTTCCTTTTTAAAAACGGATAAAATAAACACTATACTATTCGGCGGTGTACTTTTTTTAAATGAACTGCTCGCCCCCCCCCCCCAGAACCCTTAAAAGATAAATTAACATGTCTGCTATCTTAAAATTTTAAAAATTTTTTATATCAGACGGTAAGGGGAATATAAAGGGGGCATCTAGCGACGATTTATTATACATAATTTAGTTTTCTGTTTAATTTCTCTGAGGGCCATACTTATAAAAGTTTTTTAAATATTTTATATTTTGTATTGTTGTTGTGTTTTTTTTGTTTTTTTATTCTGCCAAAACCCCTGTTTGTTTTTTTTTAGAATTTTTATTAAAATCGTTAGTAAGTTAGACGCTACCCAGTTAAATAAAATAAAATTTTTGCCCGAAATTTTTAAACAACATTTTTTAAAATTAGGTATAAAAAAATAACTTAATTATTAGATTACCGCTAATTTTGATATTACTATAGTTTTTAAAAAATTAAAAAAATTTGGAATCATCAAAATTAAAAAATTTTATGACATTCGCCGAAAAAAACAAATTATCGAACAATTTTCAAAACAAAAAAGAATTAGACTAAAAAATACGACAACATAACCGAAAATCCAAAAGGGGGACGGTCCTTAGCGAAATTGATTTTAAACAGTTTTTGGGGTAAAATTTGGGCCAAAAAAATCAACCAAAAACCAAAATCATAAACCCAAAACCCTCAGAGTTTTTCTTAATGATCACAGATCCCACACTACGTATTAAGGGGTTTTCCCGTTAACGAAAAACCCCTTTAAATTTGGTTACGAAAGCGTTGAAAGGTTTACGAACCATTATCGACTGTAAATGTGCTATTGCAAACAATAACGGCCCGGCAAGACTTAAATTTTATGGGTATCTGGGAAAATTGATAAAGAGTTTTGTACTACGATACCGACTCCCGGGTTTTCTACGTTTCAAAAACCCCACCGAATCAGATATCCAACTGGTCAATTTGTTGGTGATATGACAAATGAACTGGATGGATATGGGTTAAATTCCCCCTTTTTCGAATTTGTCCTGGGGGAAAATTTTCCTTTTAAACTTTCCAACAAAAAAGCAAAAAAGAGGGTTGTCTGTAAAATAAAAAGGGTAAATTTAAAATATGAAGCATCTCAGCTGGTAAAATTTTTATTCAATTAGGGACATGGTCCTCAAAATACAATCCGAACCAATTTATCCAAAAAATATCCCAAGAACCAAGGGCATATGGTTACAACCTGTACCGAA